>WURT03219642.1:1991-23847 GCA_009936505.3 Holothuria glaberrima
GGGGACACCCCTCCTCCACTTAGACTCCTCCACTTAGACTCTTCCCCCAGGATGGCAATATGAAACAAGGTTCACCCCCCCCCCAGTCTCGAACAGCTTCCTACGCTTATGAAATCCAGTATCTGTCATGATGTTTTCAAACTTAAATACTAAAGGAAAACCCCAGAGTTACTGTGCATGAATTTAAGAACTAAGTTACCAGAGTATTGTCATATAAACAAAAAAGCTGTTCATGAATTCTGAGACTGATTGATTGATTTCATTTTAGTGATGTAAATAAATTGTCTTTCCCCTCCCAGGGAAGCAGCGAAAGCTTTGAATACCCTTGCAGGAGTCCAAGCCTCTAGGAACACAGTCAAGTCCCCTCCAATGTCACCTCTAGGTATAAGAAAGACAAGGAGTGCAGCCACAACATCCTCGTCCTTGAGCTCCCCTCTGCTGAAGAAAGTCTCTCCGTCTTTAAGAGAAAATATCCAGCTGCAGATGACTTTATAAGACCTTTGGTTTGGTGATGAGTTTTTTAATACTGATACAATGTTTTTGGCTTGTATGTGATTGTGTGTGTTTTATATATATGGACAAAGGTAGCTAAGGGGCAAAGAGTTGTATATAACTTAAAATGTTACATGGTGCATTATGTATAATCATGTCAGGGAAAAAGAGGTATTATTATTATTGATGATTATTTTAAAAGCAACTGTCTTTCTACATACCAAACCATGGAGTAAGCATTCCAGGATAGTATGATCCTGTTGTGGGGTCTTTTTGAAAGTGCCAAGCTAATGTTGTCTACGCAGTCATCATATTTCCCCACATCGTCTCTGTGAGGCAGAGATCACTTCTAAGCTGTTTTCTAAGATAATATGTAGAATTAGTGCTTTGTGGCCATTTAGGAATCAGTCCTGCATCACAAACCTATTTTGCAGAGGTTTGAAGGTTGAGAGGTTGGTCATAGCATGGTTTGGTGTCCACTCAGGGAAAAAGCTCCTCTTGCAGGTGTGATTCCAGCTGGGGAGAGGGGGGTGAGGGGGGAATCATGGCTCCTCCTTGTAAGGGAAGGCTACCCCCCCCCCATTGGGAGAATTTTCCAGTTTTGTTGGGGAGCCTTAATGCATAAAATTTGTAATCCTGATGACAGTCAGTTGCCCCAAAGATGTGCTTGATTTTGCCCTTTGGAAGGGCAGATTTTTCAATAAAAACCAAAAATTTCCTCAGATAAACCCCAGATTTTCAAATTGTTACAAGTAAAAGCCTAAGAATTTTCAGCACCCTCCACACACCAAAAATTTTATGTTTAGCATCCTATGGTAACTCATTACTTTTGTCTGCGCTTCAGGTTGCTACCCCCCCATCCACCTGTCAGAGAGTCCCCCCCCCCGTTTGAAAAAACCTGGTGCCACCCCTGTCATCTAGGGAGCGGAATTCGTTTGGAGTATTGTTTGTTTTGGACTTGGCTTTTGTTGTTGGACTTAAGGAATAGGAGGTTAAGAAAGGGACTTAGTTTCCCTCATACCCAAGCTCATGTTGGGCTGAGTTAATGCCTGTTTTAACATTTTGGTTGACTCCATTTTCCTTTGTATGCTGACTTATAAAGTCCTTTGAAATCACTTTGATTTGAAGTCAAAGTGCTATATCAGAATATATTGTTTTACTACTTCTGTTATAATTATTTTTATTAATATTTTTATCCAGTAGTCTTCTATGTAAATGAAAGACCCACCCCATCACTTCCTCTTGTTTACTTAGACAACAGTTTTTCTGATAAAAGATGGATAAAGCACTCGACCAAAGGTCAAGTATTTTATTTGTTGTATAAACAGATTTATCATATTTTATGAGAAAAAAAGTTACACCAGGTATGTATAGTATATGTTTGTTGCCATAGTAAAGACTGTTAGGTAATATATTGATGTCCTCATGTGCTTGCCTAGAAGTTTGCTGTGTTTACAGGAGCCAGCAAAAGGACTTATACAAACTATAAGTTAAAGAGCAGAGAGGGCTAGCTTATCCCTCTCCCACTGTAACTGTAATGTATCTTTTATTGTCAGAATCCCCCATGAGTGGTCAAAATCATAAAATGAGATCAAAAACAAAGAAAAGGGAAGAAGATGAGAAATTATGGGGTAGTTTCTCTATAGCCAGAACATCTTTTGCAATGTAGTGTTACCATGACAAAATGTCTAAAAAATTGTTAACTTTTCAATGCTTTCTGTTCATCATAAATAGTTCTTTCATTAGAGGTTCCACCAGACATCTTTAATGGGTTTATTGTTCTCAAGCCTCATGCAACCCCCTTGTGGTGGAGCAGTTGGGGTGACCAAGTCCCAAGCAAGACACGGTTCCCACAGCCTAGAAAAGTGGAATCATCATGGAATTTAATTACACTTTCCACTCTTTGGGAAGTCTTCACATTTTCTAAAAAAGACACAAGTCTATCCAATAGTTGTGGAAGTTTGTCAAGACTGAATCACACCTTTATAGGGGTTTTTGTGTCTTGACAAACATATTTAGGAATATCATCATATTTTAAAGTGAAATAAGAGACCACACTTTGATTGATATTAGTTTTAAAAGCAGCATTATTCTAATAAATCAATGATGACTTCTGCTGTCACTTGTGTTCCAAAGCTCGCATACGTAGAGCAATGAAGTTGTGTGGATTATAGCCTTTGGCAATTTGAACTCAGTACAGGCCATTGTACTTTTATGGAAGAGGTGCACTAGACAGTTTCCTTTAAAGTTGGAGAAGGGGCTAGAAGGAAAGTTTGAAGTGAGAGTTATTGGGTCATAGATGTATGAAATTGATATTTTACCCCTCGGCAAGTTGTCATTTTGATTGAAAAAGGAAAGGTATGCATTCTTGATGGCATGTTTACTTATGCGTAGACCTATGGTTATTTGTTTGTTTTGAGTATCAATGGGATATCTCTGGGTGCAGGGATAGGGACAGGGTTAAATTAGAAGTCATCTCTCTCAATAAGTGAAAAAGTAAATCCTTTACCCATAGCTATATGTGTGCATGTTAGTGTTCGCATTAGGAAGCACTCTTCTCTACAATCCTGCAAGTTTTAAAATGGAATGTGGGAGATTTTCCAGCACCTGTTGAGAAAAAGTTGACTTTTCGTGTTGCAACCCATCGCAATCTCCCCCTTTGAACCTTTGAACCAAAATGCCATCCCAGTTTTATTGGAGGGGAAATTCCCCCTCCCTCCCTCCCCCTCCCCCAAATTCTGAGACCTTGTGCCAACACTGCTGCATAAATTTAGTGTTAGAACCTGTCAGAACATACTGCAGAGATTTCAGAAGGGAGGTGTAACCAGTGCTGGGTGTAACCAGCATCTCAGCAATACTTTTCTTACTTTTAATGTGGCTTCCCCTTATTGAGAGGAAGAACCTATTGGCTATTGCTTTTGGAAGGAGTGAAAGATCACCAGATATTTAAACACTGAAAAGCTTGTTAATATGATATCTGAAGAAAGGAAGCATAGATACATTCATACTGAACATGGAGAGGTGTTTTATTTAGAAGCACCTTTCACTTCTGGTGGAGGTCAAAGGTTGGTTGAGGTCAAACTAACATAAGGTTCATATACTTCCACACTGGTTTTGTGAATACATGAAAGTTCTCAAAACAGTGGTCCTGGCCATGTAAAATGTCAGGTGCTTGTTGTGCTGAAAATGCTACTGAAGCCCCGTACAGTTCAAGTTGATGCAATCCTGATGCATTTTTTTATTCAGGGTGTACTTTGATTAACTAGATAATGGATTTTAATTAACTAGTCATGTTAAGTCATGAAAAGTCATGGAGTTGTATTGTTGTTAGAGGAGCCCTGGTTATACCTATTATTTTAGTCAAAGCCACCTAGATACCAGGGCAGGGGGAGGTCTGTGAATCATGTTTGTCAATTGCTTGAAACTTTAAAGCGTCCATCTTACTCTTATTTTGCTAACACTACATTAATTTTGGAAACAACATCAAAAGAAAAGACAAAAAAGCAAATTGTTTGTTTCAATAAAGCCTCTATAATATATTTCCCTCTCTCTATCATACAGTATTACTTCTTTGTTAGTCTTTCAACCTACAACTTACTTTTCTTAAAAAAAAATACCTTTTAAAAATCTTTTACTGAGTACTGAAAAAACTTGACATTCCTTAAGTAAGGCCCTAATTAGATGGGGTGTAACTCTAACGGACAAATGTGTACAAGTAACAATGCTGTTAACCTAACATAAATCTATCACTTGATAAAAATGCAGAAAATCCAGCGAGATATATCATATTTCCACACCTGTTCAAAACTCGTTTTATCATTTGCAAACAGCACATGAACCCAAGTCCTCCCTATGTTCTTGCTGGCACTTTTTACAACTGCCCAACCCAAATTTACATGACTATATTTTCCATAAATTCTTGTACACTGTACCCTTCCTACTGTACTACAGTAAGAGGGGGAAGGGGTATTGAGAGCATGATTGAATGTATCTTTTATATAGGCAACATAAAGAGAGAAACTTAATAATCATTTTAGATCATTGTGTCACACTATCTGAAACCAGGGCCCTGTATCATAAAGAGTTATGATTGATCTTAAGTATCATCTATCTTGCAAAAGTACTATTAAAATCAAACTTTAGACTTAGTGTTAACCTTTATGAAACAGGGCTCAGGTTTGGTGACCAGGCTCAGACTGCTGAGAGCGAGCTCATGAAAAAAGACTGCATGTTAATAGGGTATCTCATAATAAATTTGCCAGTATTGCAAGAAATTACCAAACAGCAAACAGAACCTTGGTATCTTGCTTGGTTGAACTGAGGGATACATCTTCCACATTAAATCAAGATACTACCATCTTTCAAAATAAAATGACTTGAAGTACTGTAAGTCTGTGATGATGTCATAGCATCACCAAAGAAAATAATGTAAAAATTATCCTGTCCTTCCTTTTAATAAAGTGCATTTTTCCTGAAGTGATCAGCTATCATTCAAATTGTCACATCATACTGATGACACTTTCATCACATTAGTGAAGAAAATGGTAATTTGATAGCTTTGTATAGTTTCCCAAACATTGTTCCAATAATGTTTCTCGATGAGTACACTCCCATGTATACCCACACCTCCCCCATATTTGAAGTCTAAAAGTGCACAAAATATTTGATTTACAAAACAAAGAGGAGAATTATATCAAAAACAAATTCAAAATTGTCCATAATTAGACAAACCCTCTTCGGCTGGCCATATCTTCCCAACTAATCCTCCCAACAGATGTGGCCATTATCCCCTCCCTCAACCCCCCCCCCCCCAATCCCATCTTTGGAAACCACTGGTCTTGTTACATCAACAATGGAAGGAATGAGGAAATGAAGAACTCGTAGACAATTACACATGAAAATGAATCTATGATGTCATTATAAACTTGCCACAAGTCTTTCATAATCAGCTTAGCATGCTGTTTAAGCCAAAGAGACAGATACGCAGTTGTATCTCATCAATTACAAGTCAAACTCTGCCTACAAATGCTCATATAGATCTGCCTACAAATTCTCATATAGTTGGACCTAAGTAAATTTTCAAAACGTATGTGAATATGGTTGCAATATTTCTTTAAATTTTATGATTTTGGAGAAAACTTGCAACAGCCCAGACAGAGCAGAGTCCTGTTAATCTGTACCTTGATGGACAAAGAAATTTACAAGTAGCAATGGATTGAAACACATATAAAACTGATAATACATTACAAAATTAGACTGAGATATTACAACATATACTATGTTATATTAATGACATGCAACTGACTTGAAACTGCAAGACTCAGCTTTTTTTTCACTTGAGCATAACAATTTGCCCCTTTTTATTTCTCAGAAACTAGTGCATGAGCCCAACACTGCACCAGTGCTTGACCATAGGAAAATATAAGGGCAGGAGACATAGTGGGTAGCAGTCCTCCACACACCCACCCACCTCCCCCAGCAAACAATCGTATAAAGGGATTTCATGATTGTTTACCACTTTTAGGGAACATTTCGGAACACCCTCCAAACTCTGAAAAAATGTCTTCCCACAGGCATATTGGTTTAATAACTTGCTTTCAAGTATTTCTAATTTTTTATATGAATCATGTGACTCTTATGGAAAGTGGGGCTACATTTTAAAACTCACTGTCTTTTAAAAAAGAATCCTGATAAAACTATCACAAATACCTTGATACTTTTACCCTGGTTCTTACCATTTTACCAGTCCATACCTGGCTTTGAACAGATTTAAGGACACTGACAAAACCACATTACACAATTTGAAACAACACAACTAACCTTTTGGATATATTTTCACCCCAAAACAAACATAATCACGTGCAAGCTATAAATATTACACTAGGCAGGTTTGAGCGTCATGGACGATGTACTACAGATTTGGCTTGCAAGATGATCACATTTCTAGTGATTTATTCAACACATATTGTTACGAACGCCCGGCAAGACAGTATCTTACCTAACCACTGTTTATAAACACATACAATTTTACACATGATCACTGTTTCACTTCCAAGACTAATTCTATCACTGTATACACAGAGTTATGTACATCGCGATATACCGTGAATGAAGAAAATACGGTTATAAAGTTCCGTCGCTGGAGAGTCAACAGATGTGTCTGGATGCATTGTTTATTAGAAAAGTTGTGATCGGTAGGCGAACGCACCAACCCTATTATTGTTAGAGAGGCTCTGCGAGGTTCAGTTGAAATTACACATGTTAATGTCTAAAAAGAAAACCCTTATATTTAAACTTTCGTGTGAGCTCAGTCCTTCTGAGAAAGATAAGACCCGTTTTACTGAAAGAAGAGTAGGTAAAGACTTAAAGATGAATCGTTTAAAGGTGATCTAGAGTTGTAAGGTAAGGTTATTTGTGGAAAGCCAGGCAGGCTGAACATGGCCAGTTGGACTTTTCGCCGGCTCCGGGCGGAAAGAGCAAGGGACACGGTGGAAATCATCATTTTCTACAGGAAAGGAGAACTGATCTTGCTTTAACTGCGGTGACAGTACAGGAGAGAGGTTAAGCTGTGAAAAGTCGATGGTCGAATACGATTGGTCGTTTAATTGCAATGGCGCCCTCTTTATTTCGGTGGTGGTCTTTGGCTTGTCTTGATCCATCAGGGTGTCAAAAAGTTTGCCCGTTGAATTGACATCGGTAAACTCGTCTACCGGTGCGGCCGAGGGACTACCTCTTGGGGAGGGTGAGGGTACGGAGGTAGTCCCGTGCGCTGCAGTCTTTTCTTTCGAAAGCAGTCTGTCTTGTACTTTGAGAGATAACTTGAACGGTAAGGAGTGGGTTGGGTTTGGCGAAGGGACCTGACTTAAAGGATTGCGACAGTGGTCCAAATGAGTTGTACAATCTTCGAATACATCGTTGTGAAGGTCGGCGTCTGGGGTGGTACAGAAAGACTCGGTATCGCTCATAAAGCAACTTGACCTCGCATCGCTGGTTGGGGAGCTGCATGTTGAGCCTGTTTCATCGGGCTTTCGCAGCCGACACCATCCGAGCTTGAACTTTATGCTGCGCAGACAGTCTAACTTTGGAATGTAGTTTATGTGAATGGGTCGGGCAAGGGTATCATCGCTCTCGTCTCGTTTTGCAGCCAAAGTGTCCGGGAAATCGAGAAAGTTTCCGTCTGATGTGCAGAAGATTTCTTCCAGAAGGTCATCCGATAGACTGTGGATAATCTTCGACTTCTGAAGTCTGTTCATCCGCCTTCCATTTTTGGACAAGGGGGATGTGGGTTCCTGTTGGGTGAGGAAGAACACATTGCATGATTTAATGGATGTAAACAAAAATAGCAAAACCAACTTTAAGTACATAATTGTTCAGCAAAACTTATAACCTAACAGTTGATGAAAACTTCGCCATTAAAACGATGAAATAACTGAAGTAGTGGAACCAAACAGATGCCCTAATTCTATTTCATAAGTTACAGGACAACGACCGGTTATCAGTATTTTTATCTTTTGCGCATGTATGGGTATTCATGAAGGTAAAAATTGCCTGGCACATTGGCGGCCAATGTGCCAGGCCGCCCATGTGGTAACAAACAGTCCAATTTGTTTCCAATGCTATATTGAATGTGCTAATATGGTCATTTCAGGGACTAGGCTATTCAAAATCCCTTCATCAGATGTAAGTGCTCACCCTGATCGTCTTATCGAAAACACGCTGCAGAGGCTGCGGAATGGCGCCGAAAACCTAGTTTTTAGGAGATTTTAGAAATTCAGATTTTTCCAGTTTCTGTTTTTCATTTCCTCGGGAGTGTTATTAGTTCCCTTTTTCGGGCCCTAGATTTTATGGCAGTAGACACGCACCGTCTGGCCCAATAGTACATCTGCATAACGCTGAAATGGGTCATGTCTATCCTTTCTATACCTCACTGTTGGGGAGTGGTGAAGTGGGAAGGTATGGGGGTCCCGATGATGCTTAATACAAAACAGGTGAATTCAGAGCTACATACCGCAGATGTTGATGGCGTTCTCAGTTGTTTCATCACTGAACCGCTGGTACGAGCCATTTTCTTCAAATTGGTTCGCTTCATTTTTTGCCTAAAAAGAAAAAAATGGAAGAAAATTAAAGCACCAGTCCGACAAACGATTCAGCTAATTACTTTGAAATCATTCTATCGTGACATTTCTTAAGTAAGTGAAAAGGCTGCGAACCTTATTGTTTTTTGTCTTTCCGTGTAGGCGTAGTACCTATATACAGGCCAGCTGAGTGGGTAAGCTGCACGTGTTTAGTTTACCGCTAATTTAAGTGGCGGGAAAATGTCTAGCAGTACATGCCGTTGTCTTAAAGATGACACGTGTTGGCCTGATACATGAGGTAGAACACATGCCGCGTCCGAGTGGTATCTCCCTAGAGTCCGTTGAGCTGCCGGTTCAGACCAGTGTTGAGACGCCTTGCCAAGTCACGATCGAAGCGTCATCAACCGGTTGATACACTACGTGACCTGACTGAATTAACGAAAGTAAAATTGGAAAAAAGGCCACAGTGTCTTGCAGTGCATCGTCGTATCAGTCCCTGCGCGTAATATTTTTTTCTCAATATACTAGATGATGGATTTACAGGGATTTATTTACTTTCGTGTCAAAATCCACCCACGGAGCTTTACTCGAATCGACATTTTATTGCTGCCGTTTGATTCCCTTCCCGCCAAATTGCAGTCATTATGCCTACAAGAGTAGCCATCAATCGACAATCGTATATACGGTGGGCACACGTGGACAAAAAGAGGAGAGAAAAGGAAAGGATATTTTTACAAGAAGATGTGGCCAGAATTTCACGGGCTGTTCTGGGAGAAATTTGTTTTCGGTTTAGGCCGTGGAGACTTTAGAACGTCCATCCCAACGCATGTGGGACATTGCCACGTGTACGAAAAGTGGTTCTCATACAAAGTAGGCCTACACCTTTCCATTTACACGAGGCCATAGTACTAAAATCAGGAAAGTAGGCTATGCAGTTGTATGGCAAGCTGCGGTGATATAAAGGAGTTAATTGTGCGGGTAACAATTAGTACGCTGTAATTCTTTATGATAGTGAAGTTATACATAGGCCTAACAGTCGAGCATTGAAACCATCATCGACATGAAATTATAGCTTATTGCTGTGGGGCACAACCGTTTTGAGTTCCAGGATCGAAAAACACCACCGCCCCAACCCTTAAGATCTATGGAATACACACTCATGAAAACAACTTTTTATAGGCACATTCTAAGATCATGATAATGCTGGATAAGCAACTTAAAGGCACAAATCCAAGATTTTACATACAGAAGAGGAGAAATTTGTGATGGCAAAGCCCAAACCTACGAGCCCCGAAGCCCAATTCATTGACGGGGGACCAGGCTGGGAGTCTTCATTAAGTAGTATCAGGTAAAGAAAAAACTTTGTTTAAAGAATCGTGCTTCAGCACTTCAGTTTTGAATAGAGTAGCCTACCCAGTCGCTATTGCATCACTTCAAACATATTTGGGAATGTGATTTTATTGTTAAAAACAATTGGTGAGTGCACTTTGAGTGACGTTAATTCAAACAATAGGTTTTAATCTGGTAGGTCAATGATGACGCGCACTCTGACGTATTCCCAAAAGAGCTCACACACAGCATGGAAGTACTACCTCAAAAGTAGTTTTCCATGAACATTGTATTGTGTTCGTCTATCTTGAACAGTTAATGGAAATATTACTTCGTACTTCCATGGGAAACTAGCAATATTATTTGAAAGGGGATGTGGCATCTCCCCTTACCACTCAAACCAGGAAAATGCTGAAGTAGGATCTTCCTGGTGAAACCGGATGCAAGTTACTGTAGCTAGGGTGTCTTCCAGCTCCCTGCTGTAGCTAAGTTTGACAGGGAAGTGCACTGGGCAGGTACTTCCTGGTTGAACTGGAAAAGGGACTACAAGAAAAGTGAGATGGGACACGTTTCATTGTCTGGGGTGAGACTTCTTGCCCTTTAAGTTCTTCAGTAGGCTTACTATGCAATGCACTATGGACATCACATGCAGTAGTACGATGGAAAGGAAAGCGATGATGCCCTTGTTCGCATACACTGGATAGGCATATAAACACTACGATGGTTGTTGCGGTGATGGCGCTGAGAAGAAACAGGTCGATAAATATGGATCGCAATCGATTTTCCACTACAGTCTGACTTACAGGAAGCCTGCATAGCTGCCGGGCATTTCCCGAAGCTTCAAGTAGTAGGCATCTTATCTAAAGCGTCACCGTAAAGAGCCGTTTTACTTTTACAACAGTGTTTTAGTATTGAAAATTTTTTATCTTAGCAGAGCTCCATTAAAAAAAAACATGCATGAAGTTGTATTCCCTCAGTTTAGAACTGCGGTTCAATTAAAAGAAGACGATGTCTGTTTGATTTTTTTAAGTTATGAAAAAGTGTATACCGCAGACATGTCCTATTATTTTGTAATCGATCAAGGGATCGTTCCATCCTTGCGAAGTACAGATTGATCTCTTCTTTTGGTTAATTTCCTTCACGATTTATACCCTGTGGAAACGAATCCTCCTCCTTTCAAGTTAATTAAATTCGAATACAAGTAAATCTCGCGAAGTCCGCAAAGCCGTCAACCCCTTGCGGAGAGTTCTATCTGCGATTTTTTTTTCTTTTTTGTCAGCGCCGTCAGCGCCGAAGAACAATTTAAGTGAGAGGATTATTACAAAAAACCCACGGCTTTGAAATTTTTGTTGTGAAAGCTTCTGTTGCCCCCTGCCGGTATCTTGCAAGGGGGTAACTACGACAAGAACTTGGAAGTTAAGTTGCGCGGGGAGTTATTTTAACAGGGTGCCCCACTCCCAAGTAAGACAACCAACACAGCTCGACCTGCGTGACCAACTAACATAGTAATACTTGAATTTCATTGAAGAACCAAAGGGATGACAATGTAGACATACATAAGCATAATACTGACGATTTTCTATGTATTTTATTCGGAGAGAAGCCAGAATAGGTAATGGTCACCTAACAAACTATATTGAGAGCTCACACCCCTATACACGCCTCTACTCAACTCCGTGTGGCCGAATATGACGAAAACCCAGGGAGTTACCACTATATTGGGAACCGCTTGCTATATGCCTTGGAAGAATTTCCTCGGCACTTCCACGCATGCTCAAACGGCGTAAACAGTTCAAACAAAGATTCTCTTATAAAACGCCCATTTGAAACAAAAATTATGGCTACCATCATGGGTGCTGAGACGGGGGTCTAGGCAGTAGCCTCCCCGAGCCAAAATGTCGTTGTAAGGCTAAAAATGTTGATTTTCAGGGCAAGATTCCATATTTTCATGGCTTCCATAACCTCCCTTTTGTGAAATATATTCATATGGACCAACGACTTTGGTACCCAAGCTCAACTAAAGCTGTTACCATAGTGGTGCCTTCTGGAAGTGTAACATAAGGGGCTTTTGTTATAAATAAGTACATTCATCTTCACTTGAGTATCTCAATGAACATTTGCCCTGAGACTGTTTACGCTGCATGTAGCAAAAGGTCCGCTTAAAATAGCCCAAACGAATACAATGTGATATTACCTTATCAAAAGGTGTGATCATGGAGGGTCACCCACTACCAGTTTATATACGTAAATTATTTAAGTCAGTAATGCAATAGTCCTATTATGAGAGCAGTCTATACAGTGGAACAATACCTTGTATATGTCGGCCTAGGGCAAAGACAAGTACACGAACTGGGCAAAATGCATTCATGATTCATGAAGAACCTAAAACCAACACTTCAACTGTAAAAATTGTTTCCAAGATTAAAGGCATTTTCCAATGGCATTTCACAAGGGTCTCATGTGAAAGAGGAAAATTTTCCAATTCGTAACCTCCAAACCCCGTTGCAATACTCTTTTTCTAACTCGAGATATCTCATATTAAAGAGTGCTTATTATTTTCTAAAAATACCTCCAGTTCTCATCAAGGTCACAGATTGTTATGTAAAGTGGGCACATTGCCTCAGATTCCTTTTGTTTTTTCTTTATAATTGAACTGTTGAATGCCCTGTTTGCCCTTGAAATTTGATACTGTTGAAATGATTGAATATGTTTGCATGTAGATTTAGCACAAATCTACACCATATGTAGGGAATAACAAACAAAGTTGCTAAATATACCCTACAAGCGGCATTAATATCATACAGAAATTCAATTATGTGTCAAATTAATGTGCCGCGATGACATCACAGATTTCCCATAATGTACTTCATCTTGAGAAAAAAATTGCATTTGTTTGAAAATTTGCATCTTCCAAATGCTGCAAGCTATTGAGATGCGGTTTTCACCTTCTAAAAGAGAAAAATTTTCTGCATTTTTTTTTAACTTACTGAATTTTGTCTCTGGAAGATCCCTTAATTATTGAAATAGATACAACTTTAGAAGATGGAATTAGTGTACTTGTACCTTAGAAGAAAACATCATTTATAGATATTACGTCATAAAAACCTCATCTTTATAACATGCACAGAAACATCATACAACACACCTGCAAATGCAAAAGAATCTACATTTAAAACTTGGAGCAGGTTTACTTTCCTCCTTTTATTACTTTGAGCAAGTTAATGTAATCGTTGATGTATTTCTCAGAGTGTACCATCGTGAATAATGTAACCATAGCAACGGAGGTAATATTTGTAACGGCTTCGTTACAACGTCGTTAAGCCGAACTGTTTATTAACAACTTTGCCTGGCGGGAGATACACACTGATCAATCACTGCAGTGCCGTGTGCTTCTTTCGATTACAAAGTTGATTTGTGTTAATGATTCCACATATAGGAATAACGACAATCAAACGGATCAGAGGAAACTTGCTTGAGGCGGATATTAGTTGTAATTGCTCCGAATAGATATGAATTCTATTTTGTAGAGTAAAATTGAAAAATATGTCCCAGCGTTAACTTAAATCAGCCCCTCTTAACTCTTGTAAGTATTCAAAAATGTACGATGGGTAACTTGGAATCGTAACTGAACTTGAGTGACACATAGACCTATAATGCAAAGTAGTCAACCTTGACTTAACGTGTAACTTAGTAAGTTACAAAGCTTGAAAAACGAATCAAGATGGTCTCACTACCATCTTCACAAGACGGTCTTGGGCTAAGATACAAAATGTTGAAAATTATTCTACACAGTTTCAAATGGTCGATTGCTAAAAATTTGTGATATCATTTTTGTACTAAGCAAACTACCGTCTTTGTGTTTCCACGTCTTTGGGCAAGTCGCTGTTCCTTTGTGTCTAACTATGAGCCTGTCTTACTGCTATATGGTCCTGACATAACAACCCACACGCGCGCCCTCTTTATACAAGTACTACGCAAGAGAACAGTTAACTTTTCAAGGTCATACAAACGTTTCAGTTTCAAAAGAAAGTAAAAGCGGGTTATGTGAGTTGTACAAGAAGATTAACGTGCAATCGGCTATTTCAAATACATGGAATAAAATGTCAATACATTACTGTTATCTCAGCAACGAAATAAGTTTAATTGGACAATGGGACTTGGATAAATGATATCCATTTTACAACCTCTTAAAGATATTTTCTCTTAATTCTAAACTTAGGGTACACTTAAAGTGCAAAATGCCCCACCCCTCCGCCCCCTCGAAACGACACTTTAGTAGTTTTATAACCAGGGAGTTGCTATTTCATAGAATAACTCCCTGGTTTAACCAGTTGGTTTAATTAATTGCTTTCAACGTTCTTACGTCACCACTGTGGCTGATATAATGGGGGCTGGGGAAATCATCTCAAAACTGCAAAATTCTAATTATCTATGTAAACAGTCTGACTTAAAACCCCCAAAGTTTAACTTTTAACTTTTCTGCTCGAAGTTTGACTTTTCCTCGCAAAGAACAAATTAACTTAGCCCTATATGGTACATCACACATGATTACATCATAGGATAGGAAACGCGTCATGCTTAAGACGATGACTGTGACGTACTGCAGAGCAAAAACTGCCCTTGTATGTAGCTTTATACTGCACAGTTGAAAGATAAGCGAAGCTATGCTGGTAATTTAACTGTTTTTGTTTTATAGGGGAGAGGGGGTAAAGTTGAAGTATGATTCATGCAAAAGGACTGTTTAATTTATTCCCCTTTTTGGAAGTTTCGGAATGATTTCGTTTCTCGATATTGATACCGAATGACCAACACAGTGTACAGTTTGGAACTATGAAGCTGGAGCTGAGGTGGCTTATACTGTATACAGCTCCCATGCCATTCAGGCTGAAAAATTGCTATTTTCGGGTAAAACATGCTATTTCCCACCAAATATGCATGACAATTTCGGACAAAACTTCACAATCCGATTGGAAGTAGCCCCGTGCTCGTTATATGATAAGCTAATATACAAATGCCTGACTTAGCATAGCTTATGTGTACTACATAATAGCTAGGGAGTGGGGAACGACGTGACAGCCGCCAAATGCGAGAGAACCAGTTGAAACGGACGTAGTAGGCAACATAAAAAAAGGAATTGGATACATCCACAAATTCGTCTGCAGTATTTGTAAATTTTCTCAGGCCTACCTCAGATGACATTCAGAAGATCCTATTTCCCACACAGTAACGTCAAACTACAGTAGCTCACCGGTGATGAAGGCAGTTAATTGTTCGTTTTCCTCTACAAGCCTTTGCAACTCTTATGGGCTCTTCTGGCCAGAGTGAAACTGTGAATGTTCCTCACCCTCACCATAGTGTACCCTAACCCTTCCCCCATGACCCAACGCCACCTAGCCCGGGTGTATGGCCCTAAATTACAACGCTCATCAGCCACGTTCTTGCTCAGTGATTCCGTGAATCCGGACGAATCCCTCCTTTCACATACAATGCCATACATACGTTGAAACTCGCCAAGATTGACAGGCATGCAGGCATATAAACCACCTCCCACGTTTCGCATTATCAACGTTATTGTAACGGCAGCCGCGCAATAGCTCAAAATTGCCACTGAGTGATTTAGTCAATAGTAGTGGGAGATTGCGTCATATTGTCTGGCCACTTCAATCTGCAAGTTTTCTTCCTTTTTCTTACCAAACCGTCGAGACATGTCTCAAACTTGAAATTTTACGTAAGAGTGTCCGATAAGCCACGTATATTAAAGTCCTTGCTAGTCATATCTATAAATAGACATGACTCGTTGCATAAGCGTTGCTGCAATATTTTGAATTAATATTAACCGTACTGCGTTGCGAGCGCTCCCACTGATATCAATGGTCATACGATGCAGCTCAGCACGCGGATCGGTTAGTCATAGTCTCATGTAATAGATTTGTACCTTTGAACAGGGAGGTGATATTTTCTAGTATCGCCTCCCTGCTTTGACCATTGTGATTATTCAACTCAGTCAGACAAGGGAGTTATTCAAATAGCAATTCCCCTGGTCAGACGAGGTACAATTAAATGATGAAAATGCATACGAACCTTTCCAATTTATTTTCGAATTCCTGAACGAGTTGTTTATCAAGAATATTATCTTCAGGTTCCCACGTGTTGTGTCTGTAAGAAGGTGAGATAAGATAATTAAATTATAAGAAACCGGATATTGGATTAGTACTGGAAACGTTTTACATACAAGTATACAAAGGCTACCGTCTCTGTGAAGATTACGGTATGTAATATTCCTGAGGTATAACAAGGAAGTTGCTCTTTGACCAAATAGCAACTCTCTGGTATAATACTGCCGATGTATTTTTTTCTGAGACCTTGGGGGAATTGTTCGTGCAACTTTTGGATCTCAAAAGTGAACCGAACATTTAGGTCTATCTACAAAGAATTGGTTATTTGTCTTTTCCATTTCATTTCAATTCATCTTAATATGAATGCAGCGATTTCAGTACAAAGGTACCTTCTAATTGCTGTTTGATGGAAAACGCAATATTATTTTTAAGGGGGGCATGGCCCCTCTTTAAGCCATGGAGGTGCTATCAACTGTCTACCCAAACACATTTAGGAATAGCCCTAGAGTTCTAAACACAGTTGATAACTGCAGTCTGATTGATATTCAAACAACACACCTCCTTTCTGGTTGGTCAACAATGACTTGTATAGTCACTGAAGTTGTGTTCCCAATTATGGATCTGTCTTGTAGGTGTACTGGACTGGTGGATTAGTTTAAATTGGAGGAGCTAAAAGTTAACTCAGTAAGGCTAACCGTTACTATCTGGGATGAGATTAGAGACCCCTACCCCACCCCCAAATAGAGTTGACTCTTTTTAAGACAACTGTCTTCCAGTATGTGTGACTAAGATACATCTGGCACGCAAACCATCATCAGGATTCGCCTGCAAACTGAGCAGCCTACTTATTGACCTACGTGCAAAATCGCCTTTAATTTTAAACACTTTCAACAGCACGATTTCAGCCTCTTGCAGTTAAAAATTGAATCTTTTCACGCGCGAGAAACGCGGATAATGCAGGTGTTAAGATTGAATAGCTTCACCACGGAATATACCAATCGACTTAGCTTTATGAATGAGCACGAGTTCTTTTCATTAATCGCAAGACTCCTACTGTGACTCGGCATGTGCCTTTATTCGCACAAAAATTGACATACAGTATATTTATCTATCTCCATGTTTGTCGATAAGGAGGACGGGATTTGAATGTAACACGAACCACCCTTCACTACTATTTGCATTCGTTATGGAAAAAAAATATCAAAGTAAAGAGGTAGCTCGCCGATGATTTGATGAAGTCCGTTTTACGTGGAATAATTCATGCAAAAAGATGTATGTCCCCTGCTGATATAATTTCAAATAAAGCTACAGTTTAAAAAAAAAATTATCTCATTCCCTACCCTACAACATGTACAAGAAGACGACATTATGTCCTTTTAACATACACAGTTTATTCCACAGGTCCAAATTTTGTCCGGGCGTTAGTCTCTGATCTGGAAGATGACACCGATCGCCGTCCAGGGGGAGGGGTAGTAAGGGGATGGGGTCCCCTCCCCCTTTCGAATTTTTTTGCTCACGTAAGGTGGGTTAGATGCAAAATGGTGCTCCATGCGGTGCTACGGTAGATTTGAATTGAACAATTGAAAAAAAAATAGAAAGCAATTATATTTTTTGTCCGGGCGGTCAAGATTTTTTGTGCGGGCGGCAACATTAAGACCGGGCGCTAGCGCACGCTCTCCAGACAAAACGGCTAGTGGAGAACACTGCATAGATATTTACTTTACAGCGTCACGTGATACAAGGTCTGCTACGTAGACCTTGCCTACGTGGCAGGCTGTTTACGGTATATTCCTTGTTCAGTGAAGCGTGATTGGAAAGCCTTTTTGAAGAGGGACGGCTGAAACCAACAGAGTCCGTTCCCCGGGGTTACCTGAACGGGGTCTACCCGATATTCATAAGGTTCGTTATTCAGAAGGTCATTGTTCATAAGGGTCGTTATTCGTAACGTGCTTTACGGCAAAAAAGGTCCATTGTTCATAATAATAAATGATAAAAAAAGGTTCATTATCCATAAGGTTCGTTATTCATAATACGAAAAAGGGTTCGTTATCCATAATAGGATAAAAGGTTCATTATTCATGAGAGCATAAAAGGTTCAAAAAAAGGTTCGCTATTCATAATTCAAAAAAAGGTACGTTATTCATAATCGAAAATAAGGTTCGCTATTCATAATCGAAAAGAAAGGTTCGTTATTCATAATCGAAAAAGGTTCCTCTTTTCCCATTATGAATATCGAACCTCCTTTCCTATAAATATCGAACCCTTTTTTCTCTTATGAATATTACGAACCCTTTTTACCATTATGAATAACGAACCTTTTTTCCTTTTATGAATAACGAACCTTTTTTAAAGTAGCCTAACACCCTGGCAATTCAATTGATGGTGACGTGCCACCTGACCAGACAGACCCTTTTTAATTGACAGTTACAGAATAAAATCCCCCATTGAAAGATCGTTTCGAATTTATACTTCGACATCTTTTACCGTTCTCAAGATAGACCTCTTCAAAGTTTGACGGTTTCTAGACTTACTGCCTACGCAAAAATACTGATGTAATAAAGTGTTGCACACTGAAAGCTCTCTTATAAACTGATCAGATAGATTTAGCCGCTGGGTGATCATGATACAAATTATGTGTTCAGGTTGACGGAAAATGCAGTGATTACTTGTAAATTGATATGGCTACTTGTTACAAAATAATCAGACTGGCAAGTGCTCTTCAGCGTAGACGAATACCAACTGTCATTTTCACGCCCAAATCCCTGTCCATTTAGCAGTTTAAGTATACCTAAAGTCTAACTTTCAAAAATATTTATAATAAAGTTTGAAAATGCATCCAAATGCATCCAAATGATCACACTCCCATCTTGGATATTCCTGAGCTGTAAATAAAATGTTAAAGCTTATTCACGCAATAAAAATGCAAGATTGCGCAATAACTTGTGATGTCATTCTTGTCAGCTTGTACTTGTAAAATTGTACTGTCAAATTTTTCTTGCTTTTTTCGAAAGTCACTGCACCTTTAATCAAAGTGAGATCACCGTCTAACTGTAACAGGATCATTTGGCTGTATATAAGCCCTGTCCAAATAATATGCAATGCAAGGGAGGAGTAAATGATTCAACCCTTCAAGGTCATAACATCATCCTTATTTGAAAAGAAAACAAAGCAGGTTATGTGAGTTGTACAAGAATGACATCCAAAATTCTTGCGCAATCGACTATTTCAAATAAGGTGAATAAATTTCAACATTTTATATCTCAGAAACGAAGTAAGCTATGAAAATAGGAGTTGGAAGAATGAAATTCATTTTCGAACATCTAAAATGTATGTTCTTGAGTAATTCTAGACTTTTAAGTCCACTCTCAAAAGCTTGTTTGGCATTGTAAATTTTCCCATTTGACAGTGAATTAGAATCCTCTATGTAGGTTAATCTAGTATACAATAGCAACCGATTTTATCAGACTGTATCTTTGAGTTCGTGTGACCCCCTTTCCAGGTATGTTTTCGAAGCATCTCCTCAGTCAATTTGGAAGTAAAAAGACAGTTTATTTGGCATTTCGAATTAAACATCTGGGATGAATGTGCGAGTCAGAGTTGGCAACCATGTAACTGCTGGCAGGGGAAATCCCATACTTGGTAAGATCGCTCGGTCTTGCTGGTCATCGAAAAGAGGACATTTGAGTGGCCATGGTAGTACTTCCATGGAGTGACCGCTCATAAGTCAATCACATCAAGTAAACATGTGGCTGAAGTTGTCCATACAATGATGCTTAGCATTTTCATTAATGTAATGTCATACCGTGAAGGGAAAGAGACATTTCATGGCCAGGGTAAAAGCCTAGAGGTCATTCTCTTTTTTGGTTGGGGTGGGGGGTTTACTAAACACTACAAAACGCCAAAGGCATGGTCAGACTGCAAAGCTCTCTAGGAAGTGCACTTGGGTGTAGGGATCCGCCTAAAAGCGTTTCTTGGAAATATGGATTGCATGGCAGAGAAGCAGAAAGTTGTATCGGAGTGTTTACCTAAGAAACTGGCGATTTGTAGGACATGGCGTCGTGGGGATTGAACCTCCACCCCAACCCCGTAGCTACGCGCCTGATAGGCATGTAATTTCTGGGATGCAACTCCAACGACACACAGATGAGTAGCCGTGACATTACACTCTGATTTCACAGGTTTAGCACAATGGTTAAAGGGAGTGGAGCTTCCAATATATGGTTTTTGCAAAGTTCGTGTGTGCAGATACCCCGCGGAGCGGATTCTCTTTTCTCAGCTCTCCCAAACTACAAACTGAACAAGGTGTATGATGTACAGCCTGCTACGTAGGCAAGTGTGCAGCCTGAATATGAGAGGATACTGCTAGGAGGTAGTAGAAAGTTTTATCATGGAAGTAATACCTCGGGGCAGGGAGTTGCAAACAAACTCTCCGGTTATTATAATTCGACGTGAGGAAGGAATTTAAAGTTGATCACTAAACTGTGCTCTAGATGGCGCATTAAAAATACAGAACACGTAAACTGTATTCTAATTACGAGGGGGACAATACCAGCGGTGGTATTTGATACTTTATTACCGGTAAACTCCCACGATGACAGGCTACGGGGGCTACCTAAAATGATAGCGGTGCCAACCTTCAAATGATCGTTAAAATTGCCGTTAAAATATCGTGACTAACTCGAAAAGAAAGCACTTACTTGTTCGTCCAACCTTTCCATTTGACCAAAAATTCAACTCGACCCTGAAACACGGAAGAGAAAACAAACCATGTCAGCCTTAGTTCTAAATACGGCATCACTTTTTAGACATAAAAATTTATATGCTGTCGTGAGTCTCACAGCCGACATTAAAACAAATAAAGATGGCCCACGCAACGAAGTTATAACATGGAAGTACTACCGAGTTAATTAATTATGCTGTCATGGTTGAAAGCATAGAGTTAATTCCACGTAAGCCTGTACAGCGAAAGCTCCACTGCCAACTCCTAGCTATTAGATGAACTTAGCTTTACTTAATTATGTTGTTGTGCTTATCATGCGACCAGTGCGTAAGATGCTGCACTACGGCAAAGTATAACATATCTGTAAATAGCATTAATTTCATCTTCCATCCGTTCTACCGTTGAACGTGCCATTTAGGCAAACAATCGTTGATTCATATGCATATTATGCATCATAACGAAATGTACACTGCCAATGCCCACAGGCAGACAGGCGGATCGAGGCATTCGCGAAGGCGGTGACTATCTATCTGAGTCCTAGGGATGGGTGTAGTCCTGGGGAAGGGTGTAGTCTTTGGGGGACGGGTGTAGTCCTGGTGGACGGGTGTAGTCCTGGGAGAAGTCCCGGCGGGTGTAAGGGGAGTAGACTTCCTTTTGATCAATTCGTACGGGCGCGTAAATGCATTAATTAATCTGGTGCGAGGGTTTACGCCAGAAATTATCAATTATTTTTCATTTCATACCCTGAAATAGTACCAGGCCTGAATAGTACCAGACAAGGGACACTTGAACGAAACATTTGATGATAGCAGAGACAGTTTTCTTTGGGTTAAATATGGGTGCACAGTGCAAATGTTTGCGCTAGTGTGAAAAAATAAAAAAAAATATTTCAGGACCTGAAATACAGTATACATGTCATGAGACAATTATACTGATTTTTCCAAGATATCCAATGAAATTTCCTTCCTCTTTTCTGGTCATTTTATTCTTCGTATCCGAGTAATTTGGTGATATTTCGAAAGAGAAATAATGGTCAGCAAATAACAGCAACCTCACCATTCGACGACAGTGTAGTGACGTGTATCTTTTGCAAATGTCTGTATTTATGAAGGGATGTGTGTGTG
>WURT03219753.1:0-10756 GCA_009936505.3 Holothuria glaberrima
CTTCTACAGGTTTCAAAATTATGCGACTGTATCCGCTACCAACCATTCTCATCCTTCAGTTTATATATATATATATATACATATATACATATACATATTATATATATATATATATATAGGACTGGATAGTTACTGCTATAAGGAAACCATGCCATAAGGCTAAAAAAGATAAAGACAACTGATTTCACATTAGCGACTTTCAGAACAATGCATATTGCTCCCAGTCTGACACTTGCAATTGCACATGGGCTAAAAGAAGACTTTCTGAGCAAGCTGAAATTTTATGTAACAATTAACGAGAGCGCAAGTAGTTAGTCTACACAGTTGTTTTATTGTTTGTATAGTGTGTGGGAATGGTGTCTCATTTGGAGATCAAAAACACCCGTAAGATGTACCTTAATAGAACAAAAAGGTAAGGTTTGAGAACAGCTGTTTTTAACAGAATCTATTGAAGATGCACAAAAACCATACATACGTAGGACGAGCTAATCGTTTTTCAAACGTAGTTTTCCATCACTGCTGCTTCATCCGAAGAAATTATTTTGTTTTGCTTTCAATAGAGTTCTTAATCGATGTAAAATTAGGGTGATACCAACCACATTGTCAGATATTGTTCATGAATTTTATAAAATTCCTTATTTCGTCTAATGCAAGATGTCATGGAACTCTTATGGTATAAATTGGACACATTATCATTGCGTTTCTTCTCTTTCAAGAAAATTGTTTCATTTGTTTGTTTTGAATAGCCGCCGTTACCGAGGAAACAGGTAAAAAGATACCAACAAAAGTCAATTTGTCAAAACCCTTATTCATCCTCGACCAAGATTTCACGGATATTTCATGGAATACGTTACACACATCTTTTTGATGTGTCTCGTATAAAAAGAATAAAGTTATCAGTTTTGTTTAGTGCTGCAAAGAAAGTATAGAAAAAGGCTCGATAACTAAAAAAAATTAATGTTTGTACATAGGGAAATCGAGTAACGTTTGATAATACATAAGTGAGTAGGAGTAGTCATTGTTATTAGTAGATATCTGTAAAATATTTCTACGTATTTAAAGAACATATTTTGGCGTGTGTTTTATGATAGACGAATGGAATGAGAAGTAAAAAGCTCCCAACCGCTTGGTCTGCAAGTGTTTATGCAATCAGAAAAAAAATTCCCTTCTTTTCATAAAATATGCATGAAGTTTTCATGTTTTCATAAAGTACAGATGTTTGACATGTTACTACCAATTTTAAAATTATCATCATTTTCACAATGCGCTGCAAAATCAGCACCAGATAATGCTTCATCACTTAAGTAAATCTGATTAAGCAACCGAAAAATACCATCAAATGTTTAGTTATTTATAGCTTTCAAGAAGCACATAAGAATACATCTGTTGGAGAAGGTTTTTCTTTTTCACGAAATTGTTTTCGTTTGTTTTAATTAGAGCTGGTTGACAAGAAAAGAGGTAAGGAAATACCAACACCATAGTCAGTAGTTAATCTTGAAACTTGTCAAAACCCTAACCTATACCCAACCAAGATCAAATTGACGTTTCATGTAATACGTTAAACACATCTTTTTGAAGTGTCTCGACTAAAAAGAATGTAATTATTTGTTTTCTTTGGTGCTTCAAAGGTAGCAGCGAAAAATCCTCGATTGCTTGTGTTCATTAATAAGTTAAAAAGTGAACGACAGTTCTAAATAAAAACAAACATATTGCGTAATGCATTATGAAACCTAGGCATGTCTTAGAAGTTCATTTAAGTGCATTCTCGTCGAAAGTTTGTTTACGTTTCGTGTACTCCAATTTCTTCCAGACTACCCCTGCAGGCACACCACACAAATTTTCCCTTGGTCTTTCCTTCTTTTTCTTTCTTTTCCCTCTCCTCTTTTCTGTTCTGTTTATTCTTTCTTTCCTTTTCTTTCTTCTCTTTATCCTCTTTTGGCTCTCCTTCCCAATTTTTCCTCTCTCACCTTCCTTTTGCCGACCGGTGCAGCATTTTCCCTATTATAGGTCTGGGAATGGAGGGGGGAGGGGTCACACCCCATACACTCTTCTAGCTACATCCCTGAAGAGGAACCTTGTTCCTTGCGTTAATACATTAAGATCCTCACCTCCATAAAGTATATTTTATTTTTATTAGATGAAACAGACATAATATTACAAATTACAGAGAAACTAATTTTAAAGTGTCAGAGTGTCTAAGAAGTGCCTAAATATGTAACCTTAATCAGCAAAGTAACCATTTCACTCATACTGTCAAATGAGAAATATTGATGGACAAAACTTTTTGTTTTAAGGCAATCTTAAAAATTGGTTTCATGCCAACAAACTCACACTTCATCTGGGCAAAACGACATACACCGTTTTCCATACCAAAGTGCATAATGCCCATTCATGTCCCGCTTCCTTTACTCTTAATGACAGCAACGTAAGTAGAACTGAGAGTGCTAAATACTTGGGCCTCATTGTCGACGATAAGTTGTCATTTAAGGCACACATTAATGACCTTTGTAACTAACTTGTTAAGTACACCGGTATTTTTTACCGTCTTAGATATTCTGCCTCACTCTGTTTTACTTCAGATTTATCATTCGCTTGTTTACTCAAAGGTTGCTTATGGCATAGAAATATACAGGATGACTAACAGTTCTGTTCTAAGAACGTTACAATGACTACAAAACAGAATCTTATAAACAATCATCTTCAAATATAGGCGTTTCTTGACCCACCTCCTCCATTGTAACCTCGGTGTACTTAAAATAGACGATATTCATATTTTCAAGACGCAAACCTTTATTTTCAAGTATGTTAACAACCTTTTGCCAAATGTTTTTCGAAATATTGTCCATACTAGCCCTAACTTAACTTCCTCTGTTTGCAAGAGAAACAACGATATCTTCTCCGTTACTAGGCAACTCTCTATACATGGAAAATTTCTCTTGAATAACTATTGCACCAGATTATGGAACAACCTTCCACATGGCTTAAAACAAGTTAAATCGTATCACTCCTTTAAAAAAAGAACTAAAGAATTTACTCCTTGATGAATACTAAGTTTTTTCTGCGGTAACATCGTTTGTTAGTCATCCTTTCTTTTTCTTCTCTATCTTTCATCCTCTCTCAATTTCCCTCTGTGCTTTTCCTTTGTAGCCTAAGTGACTAAGTTTCTTTTTTCTGTAAGGTTGCTAGCTTTGTTAAACACTTCTGTGTTTGTTCCAGTATCCTGTTCATACTTTTACTGTACCATTTTTGTATTTTTATTTGTGTTGACGAAATAAATGAAATAAAATGAAATAAAAAAGAATCAAGTGAATTATGGAACGAACCAATTTTACAGAATACATTATTGTATGCAAAGTGTATATTTGCAAACTTTTGCGTCACCAAATTTGTCCTATTGAAGTGTAACCAACAATGTAATCGTACTTTAAAGATGCCTTATATATGCTCTTATCGGCAGTTTTCAGACTTTTTCAAGACAAGAACAATAATGTCCAGGAGCCAAGAAGCGATAATTGTCGTCTGGCTTCACCCCCGAGGTGGAAAAGGTTGGCACTTTTAATTGGTAGAGGGGACCCTCCTGGTCATTTTGAGACCGGGTGTGGAGATCCATTGTATCAGCAGGGTACTAAAAATCTCAGATTTGTGAAATTTCCACCTAGTGCTTTTTCATGTAAAATTAGGGGTAGGGGAAATTCAAATGCACTTTTCATATCAATGTCTGGTTTAAACCAAATAGTGTTTAGTATCATTGTAAAGGGGTAGGTATGTTCGATAGTTTGATGTCCAATTTGTGTTGATGACGTCACCGGTGACGTTAGAAGAGGTCAAAAGGTTTTCAAACTCCAATCAAGGTGGAAGTTTTCGACTCCCGAAGTTAGTGGGTTGATATTCATAGACAGAAACTCATTTAGATACCAAATTACACATACTTGAGAAGGTGAATCATAAAAGTTTTTGATATGAAGAACGTTTACATCGGTTGAATCAGTATGCTGTTTATCTATCAGGTAAAAAGACCAAATATTGAAAAAAAAAATCAGAAAATAGAATTTTCTTATTTTGTCCAAAGCATTTCTTTCTTGAAACAGGAACGGAATCAATTGGAAACTATCGATGTTCTCTCTGTTTTCCAGATATTAACCTACCCATGTTAGGGTACTGTAAGATGCAGCAGCAGCGAAAATGTTTTTGTTCACAGTATTTGGCAACCCTGGCACTGCAACTTTTGCACATTCAAACATTTACTATTAAAACAGTTCCCTGACTAAACGACATCTGAAAGTGACAACAACTGCTGGTAGTCAATAGTTATAGCTTCATCTACATAGCTCATACATCTGCTTCATGTAATCGAGCAACGGGGGTTCATTCAGCCGAGCCATGGCCAATGGCTTAGCCAAAAAACTTTCCCTAGGGGTGCAGGGGGAGGATGGGGCCACTTTCATGGGGGAAAGGTGAGTCTGCCATTTAGGTCGATTTTCAATGAGAATGTGTACCTTTCATGTTTTGAAGGTTCCAGTGGGGGACACCTGGAGGACGTAATGGTTTTCTGGGACGTCGCCCCCTTTCAACCTACCCGGGCCTCATCTGGCTACGCCACTGGCAACGGTCCTCATCTAGAATTTCGTAATGTTCTCTTTGCCAAGGACACTTAATTATCCCTTTAGCTCACTCATGGCTTAATTTATCCCTAAACAGCAGGGCCGTAGCCTGCGGGGGGGGGGGAGGGGGACAACTGCCGGGGGCGCACCCCATATACCAGCCTTGCAAGTATGCTATACCACAGCCGAAACATTCAGTACACTATTAACTTTTCAGATCATAAAACAAGTCCAAAATTTTCCCAAATATTTTACCATTTTTAGGTCTCGAAACCTTAGAACAAGAAAAGTTTCTCAAAGGGTAGAAGTGTCATCCCTCCCCTGAGGCAACATCCTTTGACCGCCGACCTTTTAAATAAGAAACACAAGTAATCGTGGTTTCTGAACATGAAATAATCAATTCTACGTTTTAAGAAATTTCACCAAAGACAGCACCATTTTTCATTCAAACAACCTTACAAAGAAAAAAATTTCTCAAAGAGTATGGATTGACATATATACAGTGTCATTCCCCCTCCTCTAAGGGAGTACCTCTTGACTTACGCTCAGTAAAAAAGGAAGGATATCACTAAAAAGACAATTTGTAAAGATATGATCAATTCAAAGCTTTGCGATCTATAGCGCAATTTTGTACCTTAGCCAAGGCAGGCTTACATGCATGTACCGCTCTCCCTCAGCACCCTCCCCTCAGGATGGCACTCATGTACAGGTCAAAAAAGAAGTTTTTCCCGGATGTCAAGTATCTGGAGGCACGCTAATTGGTGATGAGATTAGCAAGTGTTATAAATTGTCCCCTTAGAGATATCGCCCAGGCTACGGCCCTAAACAGGTCATGTCCTTCCATGAAGAATTATTCTTTGCTGATAATTCAAGTTACCTGTGAAAGGGCATTGTTTCAGAGTGTCCTAAATGTTTATTTCGCAATTCCACTAGCGGCACCTTCTTGTACAAGGTTTTCTGTTGCTAATTAAATAGGAACTGCTGGTTTGTAACCGAACCGTTAACCTCGCCTGCAATGGGCTGTATTTCTACAGTTTCAAGATTCCACGAATAATTAAATTAGCACTTTCAATGCGACTGAAAAGGTAAGCACCGGATTTATGATACATCATTTTCATCAAGTAAGGAGTCCATTACCAAAAGGTAATGGACTAGGAATGCAACCGCGAAAGCGGGACTGGGCTGTGCACCCTAACAAACTCATATCACATGTTAGTGTTATTATACATCATTGTTCTTCAGGCTGAAATCTGACCCTGCGCGAAGCGCATAGTCAGCTACGTGTAGCGGACACGCCCACACAATGGCGGGAAGCGTGCGGGAAAGACGTGATAACGGAGTGCTGAGTGTGGAGGGTTCCTGGTTAATTCAGGGTACCGGAAGTGTGTTCGTGGTGTCGTGGAACAGTGATATCACATTGGATCTAACTAAATGCAGAGGGAGCGTTAATGTGTTGGGAAGCGAAATATTTTCAACCGGGAGGAAAACCTGTGAGCAGGCGACATGTTTACAGTCAAACACGCGCCACATTTCTTTGAAATGGCAGTATTAACAGGAGCGTAGCAAGAAAAGGTCGAGTTCCGTTCTACAGACTACAGGGCTTAGACAATTTCCTACTGAACTGGGGTGTGCGTTATGGCACCGGCTTGGAAATCAGACACTGAACTCTGAATCTCTGAAACGTTTCAAACAACTCAAAGTCTTGCACTTAACATCTCTTTGATTTGTGCTGCTGGACCGACTTACCGTCTTTCATCATCTACGCGGATAGCAAAACTATCTTACGGTATAATGTTTTCAATTTGTTGCCATAAGAGTTCAGTGCTCATGATTCATGAACGTCGCCCCTTCCAGCACTGAAGGTCGTCCCCTCCCTCTGATAAAGCTAGGTAGTTGTAAGGTATTACTGCTTGAACATGGACCAGTAGGGATGGTGGCAGGGGAAGGGGTTAGGTTAATCCATGATCCAATCAATATTCCATTACTTGAAACTAAACGACACATTAGGCCTACACATGTCTACTTATTCAGTGAATCATACTAAGGGCGATTCATAATATGAATTCCAAACACGAGCCTCAGCCGGATTTGACTGTTATTTTTCCCGTTGTCAGTCTCATTGTTCACTGTATGTGTGCAAATCACATAATAACGCATGTCTATTTAATCAGTGTTACATATTAAGGGCAGTAAAGAACGACGAATCATATTATAAATTCCAAACAGAAGTCTCTCTGTATTATTGTTTTTTATTCCGTTTTCAGAATCAATTTTCACTATTTGTAAGCAAATAACACAAGTCATGTTACTCCTTTATTTCAGAGAGTGGTAAATATCGTCTACTTCAAGAAAACAAAATGACAGACTTCTCCACCAGGTGAGTTACATCAGTCTTCTTCAGAAGAGAGTGAACCGTCAGAAGCAAAAGAAAAAAAAAGCAAAGTTGGCTAGTTAACTGGTCCACCTGAAGGTGCTTCAGTTCGGCTGGGCAACAGATTTTAGAGGCAAGCCTATGCCAAGCTGGAGGAAAGCCGAAGTACCCAGAGAAAAACCCACGTACATCGAGCGGGATTCGATCACATGCACATGTTAAAACATTGGAGCACAGCAGCTGGAATATGCCACTCTACCACTCGACGACCTAACCGTCAGAAGACTTGCTCTCGTTTTTTATTCCAAGCAGAAGGCCACGTATAAGTACCGATCTATGTGAAGTACCGTTTTAGTGAAGGACCTGCTGAACACAGCAGCTAACGCGGTTCTGTTTGCGGTGAATCAGTTTTTGAACTAGTGGACGGTGGTTCACAGCTTTTCTGAACATGTCCCAAGTTTGTTTTGCTAGTATATACTTTGTAGCAGTTGGTGTGCCATTTTACGGCTGGACTTCAAGGACGTATTAGTGCCTCGGTGTCAGGTTCGATTCTTTCATAAATTCCATTTGCACGTACGTAGATGATGCACAAAAACGAGTAATACCAGAGGGTGTGGCTTTTGATAATTTTTTTGTCGTTATTTCAGGCATTTTGAGAAATCGGCACTTATACGTGGCCTTCTGCTTGGGATGTGGAATGAGAGCAAGTCTTCTGACGGTTCACTCTCTTTTGAAGAAGACTGATGTAACTCATCTTGTGGAGAATCTGTGGAATTTTCTTTAGGTAGACGATATGTACCTCTTTCTGAAATAGAAAAGTAACATGATTTGTTTTCTTTGCTCACAGATAGTGAAAATTGATCCTGAAAATGGAATAAAACTATAATACAGAGACTTCTGTTTAGAATTTATATTATGAATCGTCGTTTTCACGGTCCTTAATATGAAACACTGATTAAAAAGAGATGCGTAATTATGTTATTCACACACACACAGTGAATAATGAGGGTGGAAGGGGGCGACGCCCCAGAAAACCATTACGTCCTCCAGGTGTCCCCCACTGGAACCTTCAAAACATAAAAGGTACACATTCTCATTGAAAATCGACCTAAATGGCAGACTCACCTTTCCCCCATGAAAGAGGCCCCATCCTCCCCCTGCGCCGCTAGGGAAAGTTTTCTGGCTTCACCACTGGCCATGGCTCGACTGAATGAATCCCCGTTGCTCGATTACATGAAGCAGATGTATGAGCTATGTAGATGAAGCTATAACTATTGACTACCAGCAGTTGTTGTCAATTTCAGATGTCGTTTAGTCAGGGAACTGTTTTAATAGTAAATGTTTGCATGTGCAAAAGTTGCAGTGCCAGGGTTGCCAAATACTGTGAACGAAAACATTTTCGCTGCTGCTGCATCTTACAGTACCCTTAAATGGGTAGGTAACATCTTAAAAACAGGGAGAACATCGATAGTTTCCAATTAATTCCGTTCCATATTTCGAGAAAGAAATGCTTTGGACAAAATAAGAAAATTCAATTTTCTGTTTTTTTTTCAATATTTGGTCTTTTTACCTGAGAGATAAACAGCATACTGATTCAACCGATGTAACCATTCTTCATATCAAAAAATTGCTATGATTCTCCCTCTCAAATATGTGCAAGTGTGGTATCTGATTGAGTTTCTGTCTATGAATACCAACCCACTAACTTCGGGAAGTCGAAAACTTCCACCTTGATTGGAGTTTGAAAACCTTTTGACCTCTTCTGACTTCACCGGTAACGTCATCAACACAAGCTGAATATTTAATTATAGACCATACCTAATACTTTACAGTGATACTAAACCCTTTTTGGTTTGTGGTAGTCATCGATATGAAAAGTGCATTTGAATTTCACCTACCACTAATTTTGCATGAAAAAGCACTAAGGGGAAATTTCACCAATCCGAGATTTTTAGTACCTTGCGGGTACAATAGATCTGCACACCCGGTCTCAAAATGACCAGGAGGGTCCCCTCTACCAATGAAAAGTGCCAACCTTTTCCACCTCGGGAATGAAGTGAACTCCAAAAATAGAGCTCTTTTGAGATTTGGCTCCCGGACAACAACATTAATTTTACAAATAGGATTCAAAGTATGCAAACATTTTAAAGTTTCTGCATGTTATGATCTTGTACTTTAGCCTTCAGTTTATGGAGTAAGTGTTGTAGATTATAACCGTAATCGAAGTCTTTTACGAGAAGATTATATTTCACGACATTTTGAAACAAAGCTTATGGTCTGTTCTATTGACAGTTGTGATAGATACTTCGGAATACATATCTTGAGTGAATTCTCTTTTTACTTATTACTTTCAGATTGTTGACGGTAATTTATACGCAAATTGCAAGGTAAGGAAATCTATATGAATGAGATATCACTACTTTTAACTCTTAACTCTTAATTAATTTAACTTAATTAACTTGTTCGTTAATATGAGGTTGCAACGTGATGAACTGCACGTAAATGAAGATCTTGAGGAGTCGCTTTAACAAGAAGCATATTTCGTTTGGTTTCATTACTTTATTTTGTCTGTACAAACATATTTCAAAAATGCGAAAAGGACAGGACACTAATAAAATTTGTTTAACGAGCTAATGTACAGAAAAGTACAACAAAGAATTTAACAATAAAGGTAAAATAGCCTAAAGCAAAAAAAAAAAGAAAAAAGTAAGATACGAAAAGTTAAAAAAGGTAACTAAGTGCACTGGGCGATAAGATGAATTTTTCACTTAATGCTCGAAAGTAGCATGGGTCTTATATTTTTTTATTTTTGTTAGAATGAAAGTTTCTACCTAAGTTTACCTCTTATAATAGGAAGAGCATCGGTGGAAAAGCTGGGGATGACAATACCACTAACACAACAGGAAGATTATTATTATTGGTACACTTATAAATAAAAGTAACCACTTCGACGTTAGACCTACTTGTCTTTTGTAAAGAGTATGTTTGTATCTTCGTAGTAAAAGTACTCCATACTTATGGTTATTCCTTCAGATGGCTTATCTTCAGATCACAACCCAAATTAAGATCAAATGTGCACACAGTTCAAACAATTCAGTACCCATTTAATACAAATGGCATGAGTTCTTCATGTTCACATATAGTTTAGCAGGCATAGCATTTCACCAAACATTTTGAAATGACACAAAGAAGAACAAAGTAGAACTTTACCAATATATCCGGCGGGAGCTGACGTGCTACCCACAAAGGATATTTTTATATATATTGAGCTAGAAAACTTTACCGTTTCTACGAGGGAGCACGAAGCTCCCTTCGTGTGGTTTGTCCCCAAACACCTAAAGGAGGGCCCTGGTGGAATCCAGTGGAAAGACCTCGGTGATGGACCAGCGGTGAAGCTCTGCAGTTTTTGATTTAAATTGAACACTTTTGTCATTTGCACAATGTCAGTACACCTGTTGAAAGTATTACCGGTATCATCTATTTCAATAACTGTTGATAAACACATTCTGTATTTGATTTTACTAATTTGTATGGTTTAAAAATAAAAAAATAAGATTGCCTCATTCTTATATAGTGCAAACAGCCATTGAGAACTGTTTTTCCAAAAAGAAAAGTTTTAATAGGTTTAATAGGTTTAACAGCCATCCTATGAGTTCTTACCGTATGAAATATGAAATACCAAAACGCAGTATTTACTCGCATTTTATTCAGGCTACATTGTTATGCTGCCTCTCTAGTAATAAGACTGGACCTATTTCTGGTAGGATCAACCACGGTTTAAATC
>WURT03219753.1:10856-22504 GCA_009936505.3 Holothuria glaberrima
TCAGGCTACATTGTTATGCTGCCTCTCTAGTAATAAGACTGGACCTATTTCTGGTAGGATCAACCACGGTTTAAATCTAAATAAAAATATTGAGCAAATGCTTTAACTTTCTCTTCTACACAGTATGAAGCGTTACCGGTGGCAATAGCACATGACAAAATCATTTTTAAGGACATTTCTGAACAGAAATCTTTAGTTTCAAACGGTAAGTTCACAATTAAGCATTTTTTTAAATTTGAGAACAACGAAGCAGGTGGGGAGATAACAATTTTTTGCGTGACTGGAGAAAATCTCACAGCATTTTCTATCCATATTTCTAGTTTAACATTTAACTGTTGTTGCAATCATTATTTTGGTAGCTGTGATTAATAGTAAATAAGTAGTTAACATTATTCCTATGAAAATCTTATTCCGTAGACGGCAGCGGAGGTGAGCACGAGTTAAGCTACCCATTTAGTAAAATTATGAAGGAATGATCCTTTTTATAGGTATAGGCTGCAGATTGTTTTTATTTGGGGGTGGTTTTGGTAAGAAATAGATGCTGTATATAACAAACGTTCCTAAACTGATCGGCTCTGTGGCGGATCCAGAGGGGGTGCCGTGGTGCACATGCACCCCAAAATTTCCAAGGCAAAATTTTCACGTACTAAGGTGGACCATATCTGACTACTTGAAGTTAAAGTGCATGATGTATTTATTGTGCGGTGACCTTGACAATACTCTATTGTAATTGGACTGTGCTAATTAAAACAAATTTACACTAAGATCATATTTATTTCATAAAGTTCTGTTTTTAAATAGAAAATTAATTATTTGTGCCTTTAATATTCTATTGTAGACATCTCACCGTTCCTCTTCTTGTCACGGTTTTGATAAAGAAACTCGTACACCATTTTGAGAGCACCATTTTTTTTTTATCTAAGCCTTCCCAGAATGGGTGAATCTAGTGCACCCCAAAAAGAAATCCTGGATCAGCCCCATGGCTAGATTGAAAATTAATCTTGTAGCATTATGTTTGTGGCATATTCTAACTAAGTTGGAAAAGACAATACGCATTTCACACAAAATGGCAGTCAAAAGTTTTGTGCCCATTTGAAACACGTATGAAGCAGGCTGCTTAAAAAAAGGATTTGTGTTATTTTGGGGAATGAGGTCCTTCCTTTATCTGGTATAACTATTATAGATATGAACAAAATATACTAAGCCCCAGTTACCTTGTTTGCAGCTTATCAACTTAATAGTTGCAACCACCGATAGGAGGTCACTGGACATTGAGCACTCTTAACTTTCTCCTTCTTTTCGATTTTTAGGAAGTTTCGAATTAGAAGAAAAAATCGACGGTTCGCTCTTTCTATACAAAGAACAATATATTGATAAAAATGGTGGAGTGCTTGTTGTACCAGAAGCTGAAGTCAGTCTTATTATTCCACCAGGAACAATTACTGAAGGGTGTATAATAAGTATAAATGTTGTTCCAGCCCTCTCTTTGACACTGCCAGGTCAAGGATTGGTACCACGACTGACACCATTAGTAATTTGTGAACCGGAAGGATTGAATTTTCGAAAGGATGTTGAGCTGGTCTTACCCCATTGTGGGATAATTGATGACCCTGTTACCCATATTGTTCACGTCGACATCGGAAGGAAGCTCCAAGAAAAGTATTTCTCAAGAGGTGATGTGCTAAACTATAGCTGTTTCTCCTTTTTGTGCTTTACTTGTTCACCATGAAAGCAAATCGCAGTGTAAATTGGTTGTTCTTCCGATGTGTGATACCATTGATTAAGTATGAGACGTAAAATCATGTCCCAACGTTTAACCAAGCTCCAGTATTCCATATTCACACTAAGAACTCATTCACGAATCGGTTTTCCATTTCGTGTTTTTTACAGGCGTCTTTCTTACAAAATGTCTTCAAGGAGCTGTATTTTTCCGACCAGTCACAACTACCATTGATGGAATGGTCGGAGTTTAGTCGACCGAATAACAAACTAAACTTGTCCTTAAGGGTCTAAATAGAGTTCTAGTCCAGTGGTGAATTTGTTTTACAGCAAATCCCATGGGTGCTTGTGCTTCTACTCTCCTTCTACCCTCATATGTTTGTTGAAAAAATGCTTATGATTCACCGCTAACAGAGGTTCTTCACGTGACGTCAATGCGTTTCAACTTGGCATACTGGCCGTCACTGCCCATGCTCAGAGGGTGTGTTATCGATACGCCCACACGACACGGCCTTAGTAACAATTGTTATACAATGGACGCCTGGCCGTCAAAATAGAGCGCTGTGACGTCGTTGAAGAACCTCTTTACTCTATAGGTAGAATATTTGAATATGGTTTTTCAATACCCTTAACGAATTGCCAGAACCTAACCAAATGAGCGATAGAGCATAGCTTTAACATTTTAGTAATATTCTGTATGATATTGTACCCTTTCGAAGTTGCCGAAGAAATTTATGCAATCACGCAGGAGTGTATGGATGTGTTTGTTTGTGACGCTTAGCTTTTAAACACGCTATTTAAGGTAGTAATGGCATATCTTACTCATCCTTTTAACATAGAGTCATCACGTTTAGAGAAAGATCGTCATTGTGTTTGGTAGAAGTATATGCGGTCACGCGATCCCTGAATATTGGTTGTAAGCACGGTATCTCAAGACAGGAGCTATTAACACTGTTCATACTTAACAAGTAAATTTATTATATTGACAGGAACAACCTTACTGTTTTGGTGGAGGTAAGAGATCCTTCATAGTCACCATAGGTCAAAAAACGAAAAAATTTAAAAACACGATATTATAAGAAAAGGCTGATGGAAACTTTTTATACTTCGTTTATATTTGTTATATCAAGAGGGGGATCCATACGGGTTTTGTTGGAGATCAAAGTTTGTCTGAGGTGACCAGAGGTGAAACTTCTAGAACTTCGTAAACTGAATAGATAGTGGGGGTACCTCTAAATTGTTACCACCAAAAAAGGGGGTTGAATTTTTACATCATTGCAAACTTAGATAAAACCATAAAAAACTACAATTTTTTTTCACAAGCATAACTCTGGTACAATAATTAACAATAGTTCTGATTTTAATTCCCTAATTATGAACCCGTTTGGGAAAGATGCTGTGACTAGAAGATGAGTACAAATACCTTAGACTTATGTCCTCTGCGACATACACTTGTGAGGATATACATCAGTCATACTGAACGAAATAAATCTTAATAAGGACTGCTTGCTGGCAAGGAGTCATCGAATAAACGCTGTGGTTGTATTACAACTCCCCAGGCTTTTTGTTTGGCTGGTTCCCATTGATGTTAACACATGTAAAGCTGTCCCGTGGAAACAGAAAAATGCCTATCATATGTTGTGGATTGTCATCTACTTTCTGTATCATGGATAACCTGATTCCAGATATTCCAAGCTCTCGCATCTTCAAAGATTTATCCGATGACGAAGCAAGTATACAACCCGGCCAGACAAGCCCGAAGGAGCAGCAAAAACCCGATCAAATCCGTCTGAATAACGACATGTATAAAGGTCAAACAGCATTCGGCTGTTCTTATGCAGCTGCAGTCTCCAGTCATCAGCCTTATCACCAAGATCAAACGGCTCGATGAGCAGCTGGCTACGGACGTTCCAAACCACATCCGGGTTCAAAGAAACTCACCCCAGCTGCCCGGGCCCTTGAGCTGTTCGGAGGAGCTGAGAGATTCCTGGATCTCTCTTCTCCATAAGGCAGGCAAGGGCTTAACCCGCAAGCTTGGCGACAAGAGCTCTCCCGTCAAGCAAAAAGGCAAAACAAACGGTACGGGAAAAGGAAGAAAGAGCCGTGGGAGACCTCGAAACCAGATACAGAGCGTTGAGGCGAACAGTTACTCAAGCACTTGCTTCAGAAGACGTCACAGAGAACCGAGACAAAGTAAGCCCACCGACACAAAAAGTCAGTAAGGAGTCACCACCCATACAGAAGGTAGAACCAAACCCGACTCATTTAAAGTCACACACCTAACGGCTCTTTTAAGAGTCACCAAGATTTCCAGAAGGAGCGCTCTAATCCTCCTCTGTAAACATTATTGCGGTCCCACGTATCTCTTATTTCTAAGGATACTAACCCCCAGCTCCAGTCTAACAAAAGACATAAGTTTACTAGATCCGGTAAGATTATTAAAAATGAAAAAGGTCTCATGTCCACCAAAGGAAAGTAAAGACTATACGTATCCAACTAAGAAAACCTAAAACAAAAGGCGAAGGAATTTCTCACGTACGTCAAAAACCTCTCTGATAGACAACTATCAGACAAAGGGATAATTGCGTTGGGTAAAGGACTGTATAACAACCCCCGAGAAACCAAATTGTATCGACATTCTCAAGTCATTTAAAGACCTAACACGAAAAATGACAATTTGCTACGCAATGCAAGATAAAATGCAAAGTTCTCTCAAAAAGTTCCCTTTACCCTCGACCTGGTCACCACAAGTGACGTACAGCCGAAACCTAGAAAACTATCTCGAAGCCACCAAGGAAGATTTAGCGGCTATCTCGATTAATAATGCCAAAATAATATATCAAAGGCTGAACGAATCGCTCTGCCTCAAATAGCTTAAGGCCACACGATCGTTCTGAAACCTTTTGATAAAGGCAGAGGTATAACGATCCTGAATCGCACCTACTACGAAGCCGAACCTGTAAGGTAATTAAAATGTCATCACTATCAAAAATCAGAGGGCGACAACATCCGATGCTAAAATCATGTTTCTTTTGACCCTCCGAGATATGTTTTTGAATAAGGAAATTAACGAAAAGACATTCCATTAAGTCAACCCAAATAACCACAAAATCCGTACCTCGGTCATATTAGTTCTTTCAGTACATAAAACACCACCCCAGGCACAAAATTTGCCGGCTGCCCGATCATAAGCGGCAACGGATCTCCCACAGAAAAATATCTGAATTTATGGATTATTTTTTGCTTCTAATTGTCATAAGACGAACCACCTATGTAAAAGACACCAATAACATTCTGAAAATCCTGGTAGCGACTCCCTACCAGAAAATGTCTTACTCGCTACCCTTGATGTAGTATCCATGTACAAAAACAATCCACGAGAGGAAGCCTTGGATATCGTACACAAAGCGTATGCGGAAACCCCGCAAAGCTATTACGATATAAGAAAGACATTACCCTCTTCCATGCGTGAACTATTCAAACAAATTCTCACGAGAAATTGTTTTGGGTTAGATGGCTAGTTCTTCCTACACAAAAATGGATGCTCAATGGGAAGTCAAGCTTCCCCCGAAATCTGGGATATTATCATGCATGACTTAGAAAATTGCATAATACCGACAGATCTCAATATTAAGTGGCTTCTCTATAGAGACGACATTCTCCTACTGTACAATGGCTCTTCTGGGGAACTTTCTAAATGAGTGACCTACCTGAATGAAGCACAAGAACATTTTAAGTTCAAAGTGGAAGCTTCTATCACGGAAGTTACATAAGTTACAAATATTTAAAGACGAACGGTTCCGCGTAAGTGGCCTCCTTGACACTAAAGTCTGTACAAATTCCACGGAAACCTACAAGGACTTAGTCTGAAATTCCGCACACTCTCTGCCCACCTTCAAAATCTTCATTTAAGGCGAAGTACTCAGATACGCTCACGAAAGCTACCTCCTGGAGAAACGAAACTCCTCTACAGAGAAATTGCTTTTGAGGAATTACTCACTAGAAGAAATCAACAGCGCCACCATCAACGTGGCTAACCATGGCCGAAAAACCCTCCTAACTGAGAAGACTAAAGCAAAAATGCCACCTTTGGTTCATAAACTTACCTAAACCCCGCATATAAAAACGATGCGTATTAAACGTGCCTTAACAAAAAAATTGGCACCATATTGCTCAAAACCCGCAATTACTTAAGTTGTTTCGCCAACAACCCACCATCACCTATAAAAGGTCAAAACATCTAAAAGATTTCCTTGTTTAATCCAGGTTTACGAGTTCTAGGGTTAACGAAGGACTAGTTTAGACAATACTTTCCTTGATCCTCATTAGAAGCAATTGCGAATATTTAAACCCATGCGCGAATGACTGCTTGCTACGGATGAAGTTGCTGTCATTAATTAATATGAATAGGACAACAGAAACCGGTCTAGCTTGGTCATAAGAACTAACTTAAAAAATATTAATCCAAGGAAAATTAAAAAGCCATTAAATCTTTCGCATGAAATCACGCACGATAATTTCGGGCCTTTGATGTAAAATTTGTAAGGTTCACCGTCAGAGTGTAACGTCAGATAGTGCACGGCCTACCCTTCTCTCACTCCAATGTTCTCTACTGATACCCATCACTAAAATCTTTTTTTGACCATTTTAAATTTTATTTTGTGGTATGTTGAAGAGTCATAAGCAGTCGCTCTTATTGCTACAGCAGGGCATGGGGAAGGGTTCTTTTATGATCATCATAAATCATAAATCAGTATTTGTATAGCGCTTAAATCGTAGGCACTTAAAAAGAGCTTTGAAAGAGATTCGTCTTCAGATGTTTCTTGAAACGACTCAGTGTAGTGCCTTTTCGTAAAGCATGTGGCAGAGAATTCGATAGTCTGGGTGCAATTCTGGAAGAGGCACGACCGCCATAGCAATTGGACTTGAAGCGAGGCTCGACCAAGAGATTAGCATTTGGGGGACGGAGATAACGAGCGGGAGTATATGGAATGACAAGTTCAGAGATGTATCAAGAGGCTTGGCCATGTAGAGCCTTCCACGCCAGTAACAGAATTTTGTAGTTGATGCGTTGTTGTATTGAAAGCCAGTGAAGCGACTGAAGAGCAGGAGTGATATGGTCATATATATTTTTATATCCAACACTGCTCTAGCTGGACTGTTTTGGACAGTTTGGAGCTTAGTAATCAAGTGTTTTGGAAAACCAGCTAAAACAGCATTGCCACTATCAAGCCGAAAAGTTACAAAAGCATGGATGAGAGTCTCAGTTGTTTTGGCATCTAAGGAGTTCCTTATGGCATTAATGCTACGCTAGTGGTAGTATGCTGATTTACAAATAAAGGACACTTACTTTTCCATGCTTAATGTTGAATCGAGAATGATTCCAAGATCACGAGCCGAGTGTGAGGACCTTACGGTGTCGCGACCCACGGTGATTGCAGAGTTCACTACTCTTCCCTGAAAGTGTGGTGAGGTAATTACGGTAGCTCAGTCTTGTCATCATTCAGCTTAAAGTGGTTTGCCTACAGCCATTTTCGCAGATCTTGAATGCAGTATTCAATGCGGTGCTTGATACCATCACCAGCAGAGGCAGTTTCCATATCAAAAAGAATCAACAGCTGGGTATCATCAGCATACATCTAACTTCCAAGTCATGTTCTTTACAGATTGTCGCTAGTTTTGCTCACAGAACTGATCTTTGGGGTACCCCATATTTAATAGAGGTTGGGCGAGAAGAATCACCATTGATTACACTTTGCATCCTGTCAGATAAGTAGGAGCGTATCCATTGAAGTGCAACACAACTCACACCAACATTCATTTCAATGCGTCGAAGGAGTGTTTCATGATGAACGGTGTCGACAGCAACCGATAAGTCCAGTAGAACGAGGAAGATACCTGTGCGATCGTCCACTGCACAGAGAATGTAATTTGTTACCCATGTCAAGACAGTCTCAGTCCCATGATTCATTCTATAGGCTAATTCTGCAGTTTCATACAGTGTGTGCACTTCCATATGGGTGGAAAGCCTAGCCGACACGATTCGTTCCAATAATTTAGAGAGGAGTGTCAGATTGGACACGGACCGATAGTTCTTGTATTGCTCGGGATCCAGTGTTGACTTTTTAAAGAGTGGGTGAACATAAGCATGCTTCATAGACTCAGGAAAACATCATATATAGTGACATATTGACAATCCTTGTTATCACAGGGATAAGCTCAGTAGCATGCATTTTCAACAGCCATGTAGGTATGGGGTCCATAGGGGTTGACATGGTTGGAGAGGCATTGAGAGTTTTCAGAACCTCTTCCTCTGTAGCTGGAACAAAACTGTTGAGCTGTGATGTTGGACAAAGATGAGGTCTCTCAATTTGTTCTCCCCCAAGAGATGACTGAATGGTTTCGACCTTTGTTCTAAAGTTGTCATTGAACTTGTCTGGCAGGTCAGAGTTGACACTACTAGGTAGCTTTGCTTTAAATTTCTGATTAAGAAGCTCATCAATAGTATTGAAAAACCTCTTTGGATTTTTCTCACCAGATATGAGAACTTTGTAGTATTCAGATTTCGCATGTGTAATTATAGATTTCCAATTCAGACGGGCCTCCTGGAAGGCAACTCTGTCCACAGTGAGCTTTGTACGGCGCCATTTCCTTTCAGTTTTCCGACAGACCTGCTTAGCTGTGATTATAGCATCATAATACCACGAAGCTTTTGGACGCGTCCTGGTGGTACGTATTTTGAGTGGTGCATGCTTTTCCAGCAGGTCTGACAAGATATGGTTGTACTGGTCAACACTTGCCTCCAGTGTTGGTGCAGGGGATAGGTAGAGGTCACTCAATGCTATATCCTCGCTAAAAGCCTGGTAATCGATGTACTTCCGATATGAAACTCTCGTAACCGGCAATATTGGCTTACTTAGGTTAACAGAACACAATACAGATGCATGATCCGACAAAAAACTGGATGCTTTGACATCAGTGACAATATTGTCGGATGTCCTTGATTTAATAAGGTCGAGTGTATGACTACGTAAATGAGTTAGCTCAATGACATGTTGTGGGTTGACAGTATCTGAAAGATTCCTGAATCGTGTTGCATCCGTGTCTGTTGAATACATCTGGGGCTTGTTGTCTGCTAATCCCCTGTTGAGATCTTCTCAGGCTAAATAGTTCCTCTCTACTGTAGCATAGCATGATGACTAACAGTAATTTCATTAAGATAAATGAGAATTCAGCAGGCATAATCACAGTCAAGCCTATACCCCACAAAAATACACTTGAATATATGTAAGGCTGGAACCAGGCTAGGCATAGGCAGAAAACAAGTCTGGTATGAAAAAACTCCTTCAGAAAAACACTATCAGAAGCAATTCCAAATCGTAGAATGTGTCAAATAGTCCCTGGAGATGACTGACACAATATATGAACACAGTTTAAGGGCAAGCAAACTGCAGAATTGATGAAAAATTGCAGAGATGACAGAGCTCTCTTTCAGTGCAGCCACAAGGCGCAACTCTGGAAGTAATGCTGATAGTCTGACAACCGACATTCGGTCAAGATTAGCTTCAAAGAAGGTACATTTAAACTAAAGATTTATAAAAAGTAAAATAGGAACAATCTGGCCGGAATAATGGGGTTCGTTTCCTAACCCAGACTAGTATTATGAACAATGGACTCAATAGTGGCTTGTCTTACAAAGTGAAAATAGTATATTAGTAATAAAAGTTGCACGTGTAACCTTTATCATTTTCCTAAGAATGATTCCGTGGATGACATATTTGTTCAAACGTTTAGGAAACCATTGCCCCTTAAAGGTCACTACTCCATCAAGTACATTAAAATCGATTGTTTGAGTGCTCGCTGAAGCCCAATTTTCATTTTATCGTGCTTTATAACTACCCAGTATAAATGTATTCGGCTTTAATGTTCTCCTAAGTATCAAGCAGATTCAATGTGCTTCAAAATATGACAACACAGCTTACTCTCGCACCCGTTGACATTCATATTTCTACCTTCAACAGATATGACGTGGATGAAGGAGGACGTACAGTACAAGCTGACAAAAACATTCTGTCATATATTCCTCAAGCATTTTTCCGGCGTCAACGTCAATATATCTAACACAAAAGAAAAGATGCTTCGAGCTATTCCGTTTGCGTCTGCTATTGACGATAATGATCCATATGAGGATGTTATTCTAAACATGTGGCTCTGCAACGACCTAGCGGCTGACTACTTGGTATGAAAAGTTTCCTTTTAAGCTGAATTTTTATTAAAGTACGATCAACATGGAAAAATTCAGCACTTGCTTCTTTTTGGTTGGTAGAAATAGCTTCGTTCCTGATTTTAGACACTATTTTCCTACAGATGTAATAAGTCGATGCAAAGTGTGGAAACTTACAATACTTACAGGTATTTTCATTCATTAGGCAATATTAGTGCACTAACAACAGCTACGCGTTTTACAATGGTTGGAAGTGTTGTCATACAAAAAGACTGCAAACACTGGTGTCAAGAAGATACTTTTCTCGTTTGTCCTAAGAAACCTTGAATATGTTACGTTTCAAGACTGACATTTACGACTGAACCAAAGTAATTCCCAAGATATTCTTTGTTAAATGTAGCGCTTTTATTATCACCTCCATAATAACACTTATGAGAATTAATGTGAATTGAAAGGAGGTGTAGAGTAGCGGTATTTTTGAACACGAATACAACTGTAGAGTGTGGTTGTTTGTTGAAGGAGACAGGTCCTCTTTGTTAAACGCCCACGGTAATATTGCAAATTTACAAGTTATGGTAACCGAAATTAAAGGTTTTAAAAAGAAATCTGGACTGATCGCACCATGGTTAACTAATTTTGCATTGCTCATGGGAGAATGTGGATTTGTATGATCAAGTATATAATAGGAACTAATACATAAACTAACATTTTACCCCGGATAAGAGAAAGTCAGTTTAGTCAAGTGCATGGCATATGAAGCATGCCTCACACAAATTTAAACAATGATTAAAATTCATGATTGTTATTTAATACTTGCTTCTCTATGTGAATGCTGTGAAATGATACGTTTCACTGCACTATTTTCAAGTGTAAATTAGTTACTGGACAATCTTTTTTTCAGACTCTTGTGAAGAATGAAATTAAGAACAAAAACATACCACTGGACAGCTACGATACATTCAGGTTGAAAACTAGTGATCATCAGCAAAAGACGCACATAGAAGTAACAACAAGGGGAATGAACGGTTCCAACTGGCATACGGAAACAACTTCAAAGGTAGTTGCAAGAAATTCTATCAAAAACAAGTTTTTATCGTACGTTTTTCCACGTACTGTTTGATAACATTTGGAAATGCATTCCTTAAGCATGACGTTTTCTCTTTTGTATAGTGACACAGAAAAGAGTGGTGGAAACTCATGGAAACAGAAAAAGTATGACCTTGTCACATTTTCTCCCTGATAAACATTCGTTCAGTGATTCCTTTCTCCTGCAGAATCTTGACATCCATGGATTGACAACTACCGCAAAATCAAAATGTACTTTTCGATATGTCAGAGCGCTAAATGCCAACCAAGAAGACAACAAAAGTTTTTTTTACGCCTCAGTGAGAATTGAACAGAAAACCGAAGAAGATGAGAGAGAAAGTCTATTTGTTCTTCGTAAAAGGGTTTGTTTTGTTCTCATTTTCATTTGTTTCCGTGCGTTCACTTACGAAATGGGTGTTTAAGCAATAGACCAGTGGTCAAAGTGTATCAAGGATTGCACTCCACTAGAGAAATGTCCCGTAAAACCTTTTAGAATAAAAGTTACTATTTAAATAGTTATCGCCTCGTGAAAAATATCACTCTTCGTAGAAGCTGTCTCGTCCCTCTTTAAAACTTTTTTTCTGGCTATGAAATTGATTGCTATTGTAAAACTCCTTTT
>WURT03219863.1:4179-26791 GCA_009936505.3 Holothuria glaberrima
TGACAAATCCATACACTAAGTATTATTATATTTACCTTAACTAGACAGACAGACAGACAGACAGACAGACAGACAGATAAATAGATAGATAGACAGACAGACAGACGAACGGACGGACGAACGGACGGACGGACGGAGGGACTGACGGTAAAACTCAATTCCTTTTCATTACACTTTTTAAAGACAAATGTTAAGTATTGTGCCTGATTTTTGTTTACACATCTTCCACAGTATCCTTAAATTTAAGACTGCCGAGAAATTTGAAAGTATCGTCCGAAGCCTTCTTTCGAAGCCCTTGGTTCTTGAAGTTTATCTCAAGGCGGACACATGTTGCAGATCTGTTGGAGGTAAACCTATTTTTAAAGACTATGTAAAACAAAGAACAACATTGATATATCCATTGACTACATTTTCGACACTGGGTTAAATGATATCAGAACAATTTTATACATAAACAAGCTAAACTTGCAGTTACTCGTACCGTTTAGTTTTCCCCTTTATCTCATACCGGACGTTTAAAAACCCCAATGTTGGGTGTGTATCTAGGCTTAAATTCCATTTGACAGAAACCATTTAGAACCATTCAGGTTCCAAATGATTAAGACTGTGCTTTGGTCAATTTTCCATTCAAAACCATTTATTACCATTTAAAAGCAGTTAGAAAACCAGTTGAGATTACCATTTGCAGTTGGCACCATTCATAACCATTTCAAAACAACTTGAAACCATTCAAGACCATTTGAGTAGAATCAGTTTTGAACAAATTGTCCAAATGGAATTTAACCCTGGGTACACAAAAATGTCACTTTTATTTGACTTTCTCTTGTACCACAGTGCATTATTTCGTAACAGTCAACACATCTCATCCGGTCATTAAAAGTCAGATTTTGACTGCTATCAATGGAGTAAGAACCCGAGTAACTAATGGTGGGCCACTGGTTCTCAAGGTAAAATCCCTTAACATTTATTTCATTTCCATACATGTAATGAGACAGGAGAAGAAATATTGTACCTCACATCACATTAAAATTATGAAGTGATTTTTATAACTAAGTAACCGAGAGTCTCAAAACGTCACGGTGAGTATCTGAGCGCGTGTGTGAGCGTAAAGGTGGGTGAAGATGCAAGTCGGTGGGTAGGTATCTGAACAAGAATACTATGTAGGCATCATTGCAGAAATTGTATGTCAAAGGTCAGAATTGAGAACTGAGTCATTGTCGTTATTAACTGTTAGTATTTTATAACATTTTCAAATTATCATAGTGATACTTGCTTGCTGATAGTAAAGTTCAAAGGCCAAATGAAGGTGAACGGGCAAATTTTGTCTCATATTCAATACTGTGTGATTCAAAATGGAATTCCATCTGGACAGCGTTTTTACATGACTCCTTGTCAAGACGTAACTAAACACGGTATTCTCGGTTTCTATTGCAAAGGAAACGGAAAGACCCCTCGCTATACGTGCGACATGAAGTCGTGCATTATTGGTAAAAATGGGTTTGTTCTCGGTAACGAACATACTACTTGTCACAAATTCGACAAGTGGTTGGAAGACTTCTTGTGGTGCATCAAGTACTCAGATAATTTGCCAAATGAATTTTCTCGGGCATTCTCGGCTTCAGTACCAAAAGAATCAGACATATTTAATGATAATGGTGAAAAAACACGGAGTTCAGAAATTTATTATTTTTTTATTTTGACATAAGAATTGTTTCAACTTCGGACCTGAATTTTGATGCAGTTCTAACTTATCACAAATGTCAGAAGCACAACACATGAGGCCCAGTAATTAAGCACCTCCCATGGCGATTCCGAAATTCTTTGCGTTGCATGGTGGACTAAATTGTTGAGCACGGGAAATGTGGTTCGCACTGTCATGCGGGAATCATTCTGTTGACAACGTTCCTGCGGCGATGCCTGGTAAAGGAAAGCAGAATAAAATAAACTTTTGTGAATTGGTTTTACTTTTCAAAAGTCTGATTAAATGAAAATGGATTCTTATACATAAACTGCAAAAAGTGGTACCACCGTGCTAAGAGAAGCTGATAAAATATGGCAAAATACTTGATATATGAATGTCTGGGATTTAGAACAATTTAGAAACCTCACATTTACCAAAATATGTTGTGAGACATGGACAGAAACATAGTTTTATTTTGTCATTGTTTTCATGAAGGTCGATTTCAACAATGTATTGGATAATTGGTTTCGAGAAATGCCAGGTTATTATGGCCCCAAAAGGGGTAAGACAGCTTCCCTTGCCGAGATTGTCATCACAAGCAAACCCGACGTGCACCCATGTTTCAGAGGGGTCGTCGTTGGTACTGGAATAATTGGAGGAGCAATAATGTTGACCTTCCTTCTCTGCTGCGTAACCTACTTCGTAAGTAATTAATTCTCTTTACTCGCCTTTAATCATAATTTTACAAATTGTACATGACCTAACATAAAAAACTTTTAACCTGTTTTCGCCAAGAATTTACTTCAAAATCTTTTGTTTAATATAATAAGGTATGGGATTGTCAAGTTGTAAAATACCTTCCAGTGACAATAAACCAGATTGATGATGCAAGCAAAGCTATGAAAGTGTAACAGCACTACTTTTCAGAACCCCGTTTTAAGGTATAAGGTAATATAAATTACCCATTCAGCTAACGAAACGAACAACTTTGTCGTTGGTCGTAAATAGCTATCCTCTAGTCTTAATTAACTCATATATAAAGAACATTGGCAAAACGTGTATTTTGCGAATACGGTGGTCAGTAACTTGCACTGGTAGGTACTTGTTGAAATATGGTAGTTTACCTAATTTCATAAATGTGTTTATGTGTGAGTCTGAATGCCTGAGCGTTCCGATGTGCATTTGTGAACAAAACGTGTGGTGCAAACTCCTAAACCGTAAGTCTGATCACATTCAATTTTGGTGGGTAGGTATATACCTCACCAGGTCACCTAGGGCATGCGTAATTGATAATGTCATAAGTCAAAGGCCATTGGTAAAAGAGTGAAATTTCCTAAAAACTGGATTTTTGCTATTGCTTTCCTATCAGTGTGTCAGACAAAATAATAAAACCTCATGACATGATAGGACTAATGAGATGATTTTTGAGATAGAGCTTATTGGTTACTACAGATGTGATCAAAGTAAATGTAGGTCAAAGATCAAATTTGAAAAATTTCGTGGCGAACTCATCCTTAATTGTGTTTGCGATGAATTAGCGATGAACCTAACTGACGGAGATGAGATCTGCAATTCCATGGGTTGCCCTCTTGTTGAATGTTTCCATCTTAATTTTATTCTCTAAATTTTGGTATTTCTGAACAGGCTGTTCGGGAGATAAGGACATCCAACAAGAAATCCAGAATCCAGGGAGAAATCAGACACCTTACTTGGAGGAACAACGTTCCAGTTACCTCGAATGACTTTGGAATAAATTTCAGAGAAAATTAAAGACCTGTCCTGCTTTGTTTGGGTTTCTAAAAGTGCTTGGAAGCATCTTTGTAAAAACATGCCATTTCCAGAAGCTGGTGTGTTCCAACGTTGCTTTAGACAGGCATACACTTGCAAGGAAAGATTGACGTTTGTAGTTTTCCATTCCGAAAAAGACTAAATTTTAACTAAGAGCCGTGGTAAAAACACTCTTACACTCAACAAGCCAGTGAAAGTGCAAATCACTAATTAATTGCCCCGTGTGATAATAACAGTACACTTTATATCATAAAGAGTTCCAAATGATGTAGAGGTCAAAACTGAAGTTTCTAGGAATAATTTCTAAAATCTCAATTGTTTACAAAATTAAATTTTCTTATCCACTTGTAGAAACATTTTATACAATAGTGTCAAAAAGAATGGCGCGCTTAGGCTTGATATCACTGTGATTTCATGATAATATTTCACACAAAAATGATTCGATATTTACAAATTTGCTTGCAAACACCGCCAATTGACATACATTACCTTCAAAATTCATGAGGCATTTTGCCGGTAAGGATGCTTGCTCACACCTTCTTGCAATAATCTACTAAGGAGTAAATATGCCTTGCCCATTTCCTGTTTGGTATCTCCTCTACTGTACATGTAAGCACAAGTGATTGTTTATTGAAGCATACATACAACCCTTTGTGTGACTAGAACTACTGTGGATTAAGCCCAAAGGCAAATAAGCTTCATCTGGCACTTTGTATGCGCAGAGTGGAAGATCAAACATGAGCTGGTTTGAGAAATCCGGCGATTGCCGGTGTTTGAGAGCTAAAGCAGCATCCGAGGATTTGCAGCATGTCAGCACGGTATATTCACGGGCTTGGATCTGTTATGTAGATTGTGAGCTTAATTCGTTGCTTGTCATTCAGGATTGAGTTCTATGACTGAAAATGATTACCCATCATTAAAGAAGTATCGAATAATGTCTGCTTGGTCTACTACAGTGCAATTTTTACGGTAGCTTTTTTCTTCCGTTGGACCCATGGTGAAGTTACTAATAGATGGTGGTTGAAAAGGCAGAAGCCAACTATGGGACAGGTGACGCGGCTGTATAATTCAGTTATTCGTTGGAAAGTTAATGGCAAATTTTATTTTATAAGTTTCCGAGCAATGTCCAAATAAATCAGACGATAGGCACAAAAGAACGTTTCCAAGAATTACATCGAGTTCCATTTTAAAATTAATATTTGAAATTATTGAAAATGTGCTTTCAGTACAATACCTGATGGAGTATTAAAATTACAGTTGGCTATGCTTAACTTATATCCCAGGGACTGAATTTAGACAACTCTCTTCAATCTCCTCCCGTTTTCATGTCACGTTAGGTGTGTAACTTTATCGTATGATTATATATTTAACTTCAGTAAAAATTAAAGGTTTTGTTTTCTTGTATGAGAATTTCTGCAAAGGAGAGAATACAGGAAATCTGAAAATGAGATAAACTAGATACTCCAATAAAAAAGAAGTGCTAATTTCAGACAATCAAGGTTTGAATATTTGTAGTCCACTTTTTGCTGTAAGGTTGTGTATTTGTAAAGTTTTATACGCTCGGTATCACGTACCTAGGCTTGTGTGTATTGCATTTTATAGTTTAGTATTACAAAAGACGGGTAGTAAGCCCTATGTACATTACCGTTCTTTGTTATAGCACCTAAAATAAGCCCTGCCCCTTCACTTAAAGTGTTAACATTGCTTTGCAAACCTTCTGCGTTACGTTTTATCACTTTGCATACCGTAATATTTGATACGGAATGCATAGCTGTTGGGTTTTTACGGTGGAGGGTTTGTAACCTGGGTATCGGAATTTCAATAAATCAGTTGAAAAAGTGTGTGCCAACTAGCTACAACAAAGTTTGAGACAAGGAAATAAGGACATTAAAGGTGTTTAGCGATTTGCAGCATTGTGGTGGAGCACGATTCCTGTAAGTTTTCCATAATTATGTCAAGAAACTGCTCACCTAGAAAAGGCTCTTATTGTTTTTCCAATTTCCCTATATCCTGGACACACCACTAGTTTGAAGCAAAAAATGCAACAGTCATATAAAAATGGACGTCATCACCCTGTACAACAAAGCATTGTTACATCCAGTTGTCCTACCTGTAAAAGTACTTCGATCATCGAGTTTGGTTTTACATGGAAATGAAAATATTACTTCGTAAGCGAGGTTCAGATTCGAATTTTTAATGCAGTTTGTGTCTGCTAGAATAATATTCTGTACCACCAATATAGAAGACAAATTTAAATTACGTGTCTCATATTTCAATGTGCAGTGTACAACAATACTTTCCAGTCATTGTAGAGCTATATGTCTAATAATCTAACCAGAAAGCCCATATGCTTAATGATTCCTTGCTGAAAGCGATTGTACTGAATCGGTGCGTTAGTCTATTTAACATTTCTTGACTTTTTCAGTTTTTACGATGTTTTCAGATCTTGACCTCTGTTGACCTCATATGACCAAAAGGTGAATAACGAAAAATAATAATAAAAAAAAACATGACCTAGGAGGAAATCGAACCAGCAACCATGTGCGTGGGAAACCGAGCTCTAGTCCACTACGCCATCCAAGAACTCGTTCAGCATATAGTATATTCCTAACCATCCCATAGCTACAGCATCCTTTACATGTGTACATAATTAGATAATGCAAATAAGAACTATTACTCTAATAGTAATGCCTGTGAAAAAAATAAATGTTTTCTCTAAACGTTTATCTTTGGAATGGTACAAAATTCAATCTTAACTTTTCGTTTGTAACCAAACGTCTGGCTCAATTTGGAGATGCCAGCCATTGTCTTTTTAGTTTACGAGGTGCTCGTAGTCTCACCTCCGATGACCTCAGATGACTTTCGACCTCCAACAAACCCAAAGGGTTCTCTTTCTCTGAAAGTAACACGTCTATATACCAAATATAAAGCGGATCCAGCATCATCCCTGTCTTGAAATACCGTGTTTTTTCAAGGTTCTCGTTTTTTTACCTCTGGTGACTTCAAATGACTTTTGACCTCCATTAAAAACAATATACCTTGTTTCAATATAGTAATATTCTATTATATTTTCCACATTGCTATATTGAGAAATCGTGTTTACAACCAGTTTTAAAGAATTTCGTATTTTTATCTCAGGTGACCTCAGACAAACTTTGGCTTTTGCCAAAATCGGTAGATCTGTAGATTTCATTTTTTGACTAAAACGCATTCACAGGCCAAGAATGAAAAGCATCTATGCATTTACCTAGACATGTCATGTTTAAGGATTGGGAATTTGACCTCTGGTGACCTCACTTGACCTTTGAACTCCTCCAAAATAGGGATCTGTCTCCCAATAAATTAGTTCTATTTACCAAGTAGTCTATGACAATTATCCACCACTGCTATCTTGATATATCGTGTATACAACCCAAGCATCACAAACACACTTTCACACATAATCCCCTACGTGATTGCACAGATTCCTTTTGCTTTTGGCAAGGAATCAATTAAGCACGAGAAGTTTAATGACGGCAGCAGTCTAATAAAGGGTTAACATGCTATTTGGTATTATATAATAGGATCGTAGGAAGCTTTCAGTGAGATCCCTTAAGTTTATTGTTGCCTAAGCCATCCCTGTTTTGTGAAACGCATGTGTATACTCGTGAAGCTACTATTCATTTGAGAGCAACATCTAAAATATCTGGAGTGTCCCTACAGCCCCACCCCCCTCCACCGGAAAATAAGTATGAAGAAAAAAATGACGAACGTTAAGTAAATTGATTACCTTAGTTTCCAGTGACCAAATTGAACCAGGATTACTATTCTTAGTGTCCGCAGAGCATACAAAACATAGGAATAGCCCGTAGCCAATGAGGGGGAGGGGCGCAAAAATAGTTTTCACCGTGCATGCTAACTCCCACTTTAGGTTCTGGTCTAGCTACATGATATTTTCATGCTACCTTGTATCCGATTACCCTTTTGTAGTTTGTTAGACATATAATTGGTTAAACATCAAATCAAATTTAAATAAATGCCCCGAGCCTGTTTTCAAACTGTATCTTCGTTGTTAATTTTGAAGTCGAGGAGTTTTGCTTTGAGAGCAAAGTCTTCGTAGAGCAGACATTTGCAATTCGATGATGTGGCTAGCATTCGGTCTTTGGAGCTTGTGAACCAAACGCGCACGAAAGGGGGTTTAAGACGGGCCGAAAATGTGGTGTTTGGGGGCAAAATGTTTACTATATATTAGGCCTACTGGGAGACCATCCATTTCAATTTCGGGCAAAAGTGCCTTAGCTGCAAATGGAAAGTAATCCGGTAGGCTTATGATAGAACACAAACCTTTGAAAGGTTGGGAGAATCGAAATGAGGGAGTGAAGGGCATTGTGAAATGGTTTGGGCTAGGTATTTCCTGAAACTGATTCCCTCCATACTCTTGTAACAGTGAAACCGAATTTCGAATAAGTGTAATAAAACCTGCAACAGCTGAAGTTATAACGAGAAACTTAAATACTGCAAGCAGCTAGGATTGGAGTGTCTCTGACTTTATTCTGTTAATATTTCTTTTCCAAGTTTTTGCAGACAATTACTTTAGGGAGTAACCGTCAAAATCCATAATTTACAACAAGTTGCGAAACCTGTGTCAGGGAGTTATCCGGACACTACTTACACCGGTAAAGCCTCCCTCGCCATTTTTACTGGCTGGAATTTTTCGCATCTAAAGAAAAAAATGCAGCCCCCACCCCCAGTTTGAAATAGCGAAGTCCATCATTCTTTTTCAGGAAGGACTTCTACTACTTATTTGTAAAATTTAATGCATAAAATGATTCCTTAATTAACCCTCAATATGTTTTGATACAAAAGCGTATAGAAAGTTCTCGTGAGTGGAGTCAGAGGAGATCTGTAATATTTCGCAGAATTTTGAAAATAATCTTGGGACGACTGCTTTCTGCCTTTAATGCTGATAAAAAGTGCTATAAGTTTCATTGTCCTACTCAAACCAAGGCAGGGTTTGGGGAGGGGGATTGGCTGCCCCACCCCTTGTGGGCTAAAATAGGACAATAACAATTTAAACGGGGGAAGGACAAGTCCCTCACCCACCTCTAGAAATATTTTCACCTAGGATTGGAAGATCAACGATTACCATCGCCTTAGAACAATTAATTACATTCTCCCAATAACGCCTACCCCCCGCCCCCTCCTGGAAGCTAGACTATAAATGCTAGGAAAATTGTACATTGAAATTCCAACTCTCCAGGACAATATGCCCTTGTCCGAACTCGTACTTGATTAAAACTCCGTTTTGACTTAGACTAAGTGTGACTCGGAATTTCTCGAAAATGGGTGGTACGGGAATCGAAATTGGCCCAGAATAGGATGCAATTGGATTTGGACTTGGAGCGATGAACCCTTAAATTAATCAATGTTTTAGTAGAACAGTCTTGTTTTAAAGGAACACAAATTATTTATATGTTTGGATAAATCGCCAAAAGGCCAGACTCCGAAATAGCGTAGAATTGTGAGTAATGGAATCGGAAGTAAGTTGGCAAATCGGGCTAGTTAGACTTGGACACAGCCGTACACGTTTCTTTAAGCATTGCTGAGGCTCCGGAATCTTACCACACATGTGACTCCGAAACTCTTACTACGGGCCATCTTTCTTGCAAATGAGCTACTTTTTCCAGTACTTGCATCGCCCCTAAAAATGACATTTGTGAACGGAAAGGAGGTACCGACAGCAAGTCGTTCTAAAACATCAAAAATGTGTGATGCTAGAGGTGACAGTCTGACCAAGTTAGTCAACTGGAGGTATGACTGGAATTTTGCAGCTGTTCATCCGCTTCCTCATTTCAAACATTAAACCAAAATGAAGTTTGTTATAAACAAATCAAGATGCAGCGTGACAGATGAAAGATTGGGGAAGTTAGACAAGTTAAAATGGGTGTCACTTTTCAGATTCCGACACAAAACACTTCAGAAACAAAAGTGAGGGATTTGCTGCTTGGGATGTGCTATAAAAATTATGTTCTTCCTTATTGTTATACCCTTTGTTTGCTTAATCTCTTGGACACAAAAAGGTAAGTTTCTATTGAGCTCAGGAAAAAAAAACAAAGCTCTTAAAACTGACAATGAGCAGATGTAAGTTTATTTCAGTTACAAAGTATTTGCAAAAATACCGCTAGTCTGTTAATGGTACACTCTTACTAATTTTCTGAACAAATGTATCCATAAGCCTTACTTGTTCAAGACGGAAAGAGGTAGGCATGTAGTATATCTGTACATTGGAAAAGGTGCATATAAGACATATTCAGATTCCAGTGTTTACTTAATTCTTCAATGAAGAAATTGTATAAACCATTAACGAGTTACCTACTTTTTTAAATATTGCACTGGAAATATGAAAGAGTTTGATGAAGGCACAAATATCTAGGCTTACGTAACTAAATTTTTCATTCTACCTCCTCTAGCCATCGGTTATTGAGTATCCTACATTCTCAATGGCTAGACACTAACCTTTTATTCTACGACAAACGAATAAAGTTTGTCACACTTTTTCGGTGATAAAGTAGGAGTAAACCACATTTCCCGGACTATTATTGCCTCATAAACTAATAAAACTAATAAAATTTGGCGAAATAATGGACGAGGTTAGTGTTTAGCCAATGAGAATGCAGAATTCTCAATAACGGCGGTTTATTCACCAATCAGAAAGCCGAAGCTTAGTGATTCCTTGCAGAAATGGGGGGGGGATGCAGTGTTACACAGAGGTTCAAATTAATGCTTCTTGACTACATCATTTTTTGCAATGCGTTCAGTTTGACCCCTGCTGACCTCACATGACCTTTGGCCCCCACCAAAACTTGAATAACGGAAAAATGAAAAAAAGTCTTAGAAGAGATTTGTCGGTACTTCCTTGTAATGTCATGTTTACAAAGTTCAGTTTTTGACCTCTGGTGACCTCAAATGACTTGTGACCTCCACCAGAAAAAGGGTTCCTCCTCTCAACATGGCACATCTATAAACTAAGTATGAATAGTTTCTGTCTTTCCTATCTTCACATATCATTTTATAAAGTTTTAAGTTCTTAACCTTTGGTGACCTCAAATAGCCTTTGACCTTCACCAAAAACAATAGGGTGATTTCTTTAATGATGACAATGATCACATATAAAAAGTGTCCCTCACTACACCTTGAGATATCAGGTTTACAAGGTTTTCAGTTTTTGACCTCTGGTGACCTCAAATGACCTTTGACTTTAACCAAAAACAATGGCACTCCTTCTCTCAACATGACAAATCTTTATACCAAATATGAAAAGTGTCCTTCATTTCTACCCTGAGATATCATGATTAAAAGGTTTACAGTCTTTGAACTCTGGTGACCCTAAATGAACTTTGACCTCCACCAAAAAAAGGGGATCTCCTTATCAATATGATAAATCTATATACCAAATTAGAAAAGCCACTTACAAGGTTTTCAGTTTTACCTCAATACAACATACACACACAAGACATCACCATCGCATAGATTCCTTGCCTGCCTTCGACAAGGAATCAATAATAGTCCTCCAATAATAGTCTACCAAATTCGATTTATTCCTCAAATAATAGGTTGTACAGCAAGAATAAATGGTCTTCCGAAATGTGTCCTTTGAACTTCTAAGAACATAATGAATAAGTCAAAATAAATCTATGATTCCGTATGTAATGAAGTTTCAGGTTAAGCACAACAAAATTTAAGAAGACATATTTTAATTCAAAGATAATAACACAAAAAAATAAACCATCCAATGTAAGTGAAACTGTTTTAAAGTCATGAACCTATGAAATCCTTATCACTGAAAATAAATAATCAGAAAGCCCAGAGGCTTCGCAATTCCTTGCCGAATGGGGGATGCTTTTCACACAGAGATTCGTCCCTTACATTTATACTCTTGACTACATTATTTTTTACAGTGCATTCACAATTTGATCCCTGTTATCATGATTACAAGGTTTTTGGTCTATGACCTCTGGTGACATCAAATTGCCTTTTAACTTCACCAAAATAGGTTCTTCCTCTCAACATGAAAAATCTATATACCATATATGAAAGGTGTTGATGATTCCTATTTTGAGATATCGCAATTACAAGAAGTGTCACAAACGCAAAATATACACACAAGACATCACCATGCTATTGATTTCTTGCCTGCCTTCGGCAAGGAATCAATAATTAAGTTAAATCATAATAATTGCATGGAAGTCACATTGTAACCAAGGATGCAATTGCATCGACATATTTCAAATGATTAAATATATCTGCATTCGTTTGTACCTAATACAGTACAGAGACTGATATTCCCACATATGAAACTTTTTTGTCTGTGTCAAAAGAAGAAATTACCTTTCAACTGACATTAGACAACATGTCAACATTACACATAGCAAGAGTACAGACTGTACTCAAGAGGTATAATGATCATACTAGAAGACAGATACACACAAACATTGTTCCTGTAAAAGTAATCTATAAATCTGCACTACATGATGATTTTCCATTCAAATCGTTTGTCAGTGTAAGCATCAACATCGTGTAACACTAATATTTACTTCATATAAATGTTTTCTAATCCATTATATTTTTTACTTTATTCTCCTTGTTCTTCATGCAACATAACTTGTGGTATTTTGACACATTCCTCTTTAAAAGTATACTTTATTAGGACATGACTTCACAATCTACAGGGGAATATACATGTACACAAAATAAATTCAAAAAACAAATAAACCTATTTGTCATAAACTTTCTTTTCCAACATGATAACCAATACCTAAATTGGTGTAGACCCGCTGAAGTCTTATGCAAAACGACCCCTATTATAAGGAAAGAAACTAGAGTGAGAAACTGAACGGCTACACTTGCACCAACCTGTCAACCTTACAAACAACACTTCAATAAACGACTCTTTGCTACCACTCACTGTTTAAGTGAGCATTGTTAACACTGTTTTCCTGGGCATAGATTTCCCTTATGTGCACACAGAAATCGAAACAAGTAAGAATATTATCACTAAGCTGTAATAAAGAGTCGCACATAATCTGTCAAGTTTTGAGATAAGTGTTAGTTTCGTTTAAAGAGCATTTACAGTCGTAAGCCAATTAATTCCTGCCATCAGTAAGAGCACAGACACATATATGTGCCAAAGATATCAATTAATGTTAACCATGAATATTTGGTGGTAAATCCATTACAAGTGTCAGAGGTAAGCAAAATACAACATGAAGAAAGGTAACTATGTTTGAATATACTTGAAAAATATGTCAGATTAAACTTTGTACATTAAGCATCTGCATGTTAAGTAGTTGCTATTTTATGTCATTTGCATATTTAGCAAGTAACATAATATTAAGTTCTACATTGTTACTGTAATTTGTCTTCTGGCTGTTATGCAGTTGATTTCCTTTTCTGTCAGCCCCTGATCTTCTTTATCCTTTTGTTATCTACGTAAGCCTAGAAGATAATTTACAGCCGAACTGTCACGTTAAACAAGAAGTGTGCAGTTCTAGCAAACAAAACGGCACTAGGAAGTGTTCTCGACAGTCAAATGCTTCTCACAATCCTTGATGCTCCCTGTCTTCTTCTGTCACATCATAGAAAACAGCCTTCCACGTCTTTGATTTTTGTGCCTTGTATATGGAAGGAGAACGTTTTAAACGTTTTTAATCGAAATATTTTTCCTGCCGACCCTCCAAACTGGTAGGCACTTTGTGTTCCTTTTTTGCCAGGTTTAAGGAACTAAAATATGTTTCCTCTCATGTTGTCATCTTCTCAATAATATGGTTTCTAGAGATTTTTACGAATCTTCAAAAACATCTACAAAATCAAAATGAATTTGTGTAAAGAGAGACATCAATATCCACATGTTGTTAAATTGAATAAAAAAACATGAAAAGCACAAGTCGCTATGGAACACACACCACTGTAGGGACCAATTGCATTTCCTCAACCCCTTGGCAATTCAAAACTTATATGGAATAATTTGCAATTCCAAAAAGGGAATATCCTACTGAACCTCGCCATAAGATATCAAGGAAAAAATTCAAGACAATATCCCCTTTAAACTTAAGGAACAGTATCCGAAATTAACAGAGCATTTTTCTTTTCCATCACATGTGTATCTCAAACGGGTTACGTATTGAATACATTAACATGATTTCACCAGGGGAAACCTCTTATGCCTTGCTTGGGACGTTTTCATGGGGAATCAGGGAAATGTAATGTAATACCCATGTGAAACCACTTTGAATAAGAGGAAATTGTCCATTAGTCAGAAATTAGATAAAAAAAAAGCAATTATAACTAAAGGTCTAGGCAAACTAGCAGTGCAGCTTGATTTCAAGGCAGGTAATAAACACCCTTATGACTCTTTAGAACTTGTATTGTTGAAATTCACCCATGCATGATATATTGAAAAACTATGCTTGGCTTGAATCGGAGAGCCTCTTTATCTAGTGAGGTATAGGTTAAGAAAAGGAAACCACACAGCCAAGGAAAAAAAACAATAATGAGGAGTGCCAATTCTAATGGCCAAGTTGTGCTCACAAGATCGAGAAACACTCACGTCAAATACATGTAATGTGGTCAGACATTGTTTCACATGGAGATTATGTTAACAACCTAAGTGTAGTGTAAATATGAAATTCCAATGCGAGTCCAGTAGTAGATAGGTTACAGGTAGATGATGGTAGGATCTCATTGAGAGCTCAGCATGGCCTCAACATGGGCAAAATCACGTTTAACATGCAGTAAATGTGCCAATGTGCAACATAAGCATTAGATGCAAAATATGCCTACCAATTGTGCTTTCCTTACAAATCCATTCACTTTTTTACCACCCTGATGCCAGATTTCAAAAAGACCACAGTTTCCCCCGTGAAAAAAGCAAACTAGGACCAAGTGGCTGGCAAATGATATGTCCATACCTTTGAGATGCTGGACTTTCTCCAGTAAATCCTTTCTTCCTACTCCCTCTAAAGCAGTAACTAATACAGCATATGTAGCTGCGGATCCCTCTTTCTTTTTCCAGTATTGAAGCATTTGATAGATGGTCTCTTCTGTCCCTTTGCAATCTGTTTCTATGCGATATATATCAGCATCATCTGAGCGTAGTTTTCTCCCTAGAAGTTTCCATTCATTGGTAAGTTTCTTTGCTAACAACTATAAAATGAGAGAAAATAAAATACTTTTTGAGATCAAAGTTGACACTTGCAGAAATAATAGTAGACAGAAACGATTTACTGACTCATCCGTTGTAAACACTTCTTTAAAATCAGTCAAATTGCTCAGACTGAACACCAGATCTGTGAAGTGATCGGAAGTCTAGTTTCAAATACTTATTGTGAGACTTAACAGAACTAAAAAAAATTGACAAGTAGTGCATGACAAATAACAAAATGGAAAATACAGAAGCAGGTAGCCCTGTGGATTCCCAAAACTTGCAAGGAATGCAAATGTCATTTTTTCAACACAATTTGATGGATTGGTGGGCTTCCCCCAGTGTAACCTTTATACTGCAGACAACATCCATACAGCCGAGGAATAAAGTAGATAACTCTGATCACCTAATGTTACATTGCCTTCGAAAACCGACATACAGGGATAAATAGACCCCTGTTGGTATGCATACAGTGCACTGGAGAAGCCGCAAAGCTTGTAAAGATGTTGAGTAGCCAGATTCAGAATCAGTTACCCAACACTGTATAAATCACTGTAGGCATCAACCATTTGATTATGTGGGATACAGAGTGAGTCTCTTTGTAAACTGCATTAGGAGAGCAATCATCAGAAAAAAGAACATGAATTCTAAATGGTCTCTAAGAAGTAAAGTCAACTAATGGCTAGGTAATGAATATAAACACTAGTTTATCTTGCATCATTCATCTTGTTTACCAAATAAATTACATCACAATGAAGTAAATTACTTTCACTTGAAACATGCACCTCCTCTGGTAAATGATAAATAAGGTGTAATATCAGCAACAAACATGAATTTGCACAAAGTAGTTAGAAGTAGTATCTCACCAAGAATGTGCGTGCCTCTCCAAATGCCTTCTTAGTACCTTGCACCTTACAGTAATACAACAGTTTTGGTTATCATCTCACCTTTACAAGCACCATCTAAATATTCTGAAGGTCCAAAAACCTATGCTTCCAAGGCATCATACTTTTCTTCCTATGCATAACATTTGACCCTACTGTTTATTCTCCATTTCGTATCAAACAGCAGTAAAATCAAAGCATAAGAATGCTGTCCATTGACATTACAACTTCATAGTTTTTATGCAAAATCTAATAACGTTATGGCATAAATCAATGTATCCGTAGCATATATTGATATCCAGCACATGAAACATATGACTCATCTCTTAAAACCTGATATCAAAAGCAAAATATATGATTTGAAATTGTCTCATTTCTGTCATGATATAGTTTACTGACGTGACCTTCAAATTTTACCACTCTTTACACACTTTACTTTTTCTCATGTCAAATACCTGAAATGTGTCAATCATAGAATATGTATTGGGCTTCCTCTGATGACTCTGAATGATCCCTTTATGGCATTCTTCCTGTTGGTTTGTAGGAAAAAGAGACAAGTTTGAAGTTATGTGTCATAATTTGTTACTTATCATTCTTTGAGAATGAACAGTTACATCATTATTGGTAAACTCAAAACCCTTTTAAGAAGTGAAACTTCAACCCACTTCTATTTTGGTTACATGATCGCCAAACTCCAACAAAAATGGATCTTTAAAAAGGCATAAAAACTGAAATAAGAAAGCTACATTTTCATGTGTACCATATAATCGCACAAAATAACACTGTAAACACATTGGAGGAACTTTCTTTTACACCATTTGTCTATGTTACAGTTCAAATGTGACATGCTACAACTACCAATTCTGCAATCAGATTGCAAATTATAGAATGAAGTTTCATAACATCATTGCACTAAATTTCAGTTTTGCCACCAGAACCATTTACCTTAATGTTTTCTTCACAGTGCACTAGTTTAATCAATATTGTGCAACTGTGAGGAATATTTCTGACCCTACAGTACCTTCCGATATCATACTTGCAAAATTCTCAAAGGTGACATCAAAAGCCATTTCATACATAGCAACAGCAACAGGATTTTGATTATTTGTATGGATAACGTTTGTGTGTTTTACATATGAATTTTTATGGGTTTCATAATATTAACCTTGTCTGAATGCTAAGTTAAGAGAAACTATGTTTTTACGTTAAGATTTTGCTTGAGCAATCATTGGTTGTCTTACACATGCTTACTATGACACTTCCTTCTGCCTAGTATGATAATCCCTGCTTGCTGACCCCAGATGACCCTTGACCTCATGCAAAAATTATTGGGTCCTTCCTCCCAATATAATGCATCTATGTACAAAGTATGAAGAATATCCATGTTTCGTCATGAGGAAAAAATGCTCCCATTCCAGAATGGTCAGCTAACTGTTTATCTATTCACACCTGACGTTTATTCATCCAGCCTCTCCCATTTCCTGTCAGAGGATTAACTTATCAATAAGTTACTGTTGTATGTAAACTTGAGTAGGGCCTACACAAAGGCTTCAGTCTCACACAATAGACACGAGCGGATTAGTGAGCACTGATGCAGTCTGCAGAATGACAGGGCAAGCAAGGAAACAAGGTAAAGGTGTGAAACAGTGTTTGCAGGAAAAGTGAGGTATCAGGTCCACGTTTTGGTATGGGGAAAATTTTCGTAATGTATCTGAAGATATCCTGTGAACACTGTTTTTGGAATTTAACCTCGGGTGACCCTAGATGAGCTTTACCCTACACCATCACCAAGAGAGTTAGTTTGATGAGGTTTTACGGCTTAGTTTGTAACCAATTGGTTTAAGTCAGGCCGGCCATCAATGGAATTCCCCTTCATTATAACGCATTCACATAGTAAGTATGAAGAGTATCCATGAATATAGTACATTGAGATATGTTAAAGATCTGGTTACATGAAGAGTATCCATGAATTGAGTATATTGAGATATGTTTAAGATCTGGTTACATGAAAATTTCAAAGTTGAATATTTGATGTACAAAGCATTACAATCGAGAAAATAGTCGTAATTCCCATTACAATTCATCAATATTGACCATTTTATAAGGTAATTTCTGTTTCAGTCTTGTAACATGAATAAACAGAGCTAAATATGCAAAATGACGTGGACATCAAAAAATGGTCATACTATATATGGCTCATCTTAGCCTTTGTTTTTTAAATTTACATTCAAGGACAATGGTGGGTAGCATTATCACCCAAGGGACTTATTATGAAAGTTAAAATTGTTTCCTTGAGAAGTAGTGAGTGTGCCCTTGTCCTTGGCCTCCCTCTAAACCCTTGCTTATAATAGGCACACAAAGGCCAAAAATTTAAAGAAACCAGAATGCAAAAATGCATTGAGGTTTCGATTAATTTATTTCAGTACACTTAAGCTTCCAGAACTACAAAGGCTCTACAATATTAATGATCTGGATCAATGTGATGCATTCCCCCACCAAGTTTGAAAAATTGCTACAACATCTTTGAGGTATCATGCTCTCAACATTTTCACTTTAACACCTCTGACAACCTGAAATAACCTGAAATAACCTTCCACTGAGCACATAAAATTCAAAACAGCATTTTTGTAATAACAATGGCAAATAAACACCATGTATAAAAGTTTTTGAGTTTCCAAGCATAAAATATTCTGTTAGGCAAGTCGTGCAGATGATGACATTTAGTGACCTCAGATGACCTTTTGACCTCTATCAAATACAGACGGGCTCTTCTACTTTTACAATGCATCCACATAACTAAGTATGGTGCATATACTCCCTTAACGAACTTTTCAGAGTTTGGCCTCTCATGCTGAATTGAAGCAGGGAGATGATTGAAGACACTGAAAATTGTGATCTTCCAACCTCACTTCTTTATTGTCTATAAAACGTGTTATATCTTATTACCAACTGAATGGCTTTAATTTCCCAAACCAATCTTGCCTGGTAATTAGATGACTGTTCAGTTCATAGAGCATAAGGAACAATAAACACAAGCTCAACCTAAGCATTCTTTTATCCTTTGTTCTAAATTGTTGTTACAGTTCTTTGGTTACACCTATACTGTAGGTTACCTGTGTTCTGTTGTTATACATGGCAGGGATTGCGGCTATTGGTGTAATGCTGGTGCTGCCAATCACTTACTCCAATGTGAAAGTTACCTGTATTAGGTGTTAAGGTTGTGTCCTTGCTGGTGTAACAAATTCAATGAAGCAAGATATTACTGATACAAATGGTTTTAGTGCAAACTTTTCATCATATGATGACCTCACATACCCTTGGACTTCCACAAAAGCAGGAGGGTCCTTTGTCTTGATATAAATGCATTTACATGGTAAGTAAGAAGAGTATCAATGATACTAACACTGAGCTGTAGTGCTAGCAAAGTTTTCAAAGTTTGAACTCTAATGACCCCAGGTGACCTCTAACAAAAAATAGGGTCCTTCTTCTTTATGTGTATTAATATTATACTTGCTTTGTATGAAAAGCATCCATGCTTCCTATCTGGAGATAACATGTTAACAAGGTTTTCACAGTTTTGCCTCTGGTGACCTCAGATTACCTTTGACCTCTACCAAAAACACTAGGGTTCTTCTCAACATGGGACATCTACATCTATAGCGTAAACAAGATTTTCAGAGTTTGACCCCCGGTGACCCCAGATGACTTTTGACCTCCATCAAAAACAATTTCGTTCTTGAGATATCGTGTAAACAAGAAGTGTCACAAACACACACACACATACAAACTTGTCATCGTGACCGCATATGTTTCTCTTTTAATCGAAACCAAAAAACAGAAAAATAAAAAATCTATGCTTGTTAAATAAGAAGGAAAATGAATCATCTAGAGTAGAACATAGTACTATCAAACACAATATAATATACTTCAAATTGTAACTTCCTTATGTTATCTTCAAAACTAACATTTGTTACGATTCCAAACACTCCAGAACCAATTTGTTCGATTTCTTAAAATCTTCTTTTTATCAACCAGTTATATAAAAAATTTTACAGCTTGCCTTTAAGTTGTAGGAAAGGTCACGAAGGCAACTGATACAGCCATCAGTTTGTTTCTAATTTTGTAGGTTTTTGCCATGCTGTCCACGCTGTGTCTAACCATTTTGCCAGGCAGAGACAGATGATAATTAAATTATTTCGATAATGTCATTTTTGAAAAACTTAAACAACTTAGGAATAAACATCCACATTAGGAACTACTTTTGAACTAGAGGGCCAAGTTGCCCGGTCTACTTTAATGATTTTGTAAATCCACACAAAAATCAACAGATGGCCAAAGTTTGCAAAGAACGAGAAAGTTTTGCACAAACTGCCAAGCTACACTTCAATGAAACATTAGCTGGATTCCCAACCCATTCCTCATGTTCTTGTGCTCCATACATGTGAGTTACTCTTTAAAAGGCAAAGTAGTTAAAAGGGCATCGCATCCATTTAACAATAGCACCTGCCCAAAGGCTTTCACAAGTCAATGTACTGTTTAGCTCGAAAATAGAAAGATCGAAGAATTATAATGAAATTATTGATCAAAAATCGAGAACGTAGTCCAGCTGACCAACGATAAGTTGGAGGATGTCTTGGTCATGTGTGTTCGGATATACCATAGCAGCTAGGAAGCTGGAACAGGTGGCATTGTTGGCTTGGATAATATCATCTTCTGTTAAAGTGCCTTAATGAAGCAACAGATCCACTGCATATCCTAAAGTTTTGAAATATAATGGAACCCTTGGGAGGACAACCATTGCCTAGCTGTCTACATTTTGCCAAAGGTATCATCATGTGTAACGAAAACGGATGCACATTGTGGAAATGAGTGATGTCATATCTCTGTCTTGTTGAGGTTTAATTGTCTGAGATTCAGTATTCGAAAGTATTCAAAAGGTACAGTATTTCAATAGAAATATTTATTAGTATGTCCTTGCGTAAACGACTCAAAATATTTCAAAAAAGAGAATGCAAAATAAAAGTGTTTAATAATTGTAAATCTAAGAGTGCTGCATCCATTTATGATAATTAGGCCAGTATTTGAAGTTAAAATCGTCAATCGGCATATACCAGAAGGCGAGCTTAAAATGATGCTAGTGTTACAAGGGGAAAAATGCGGTTTTAGCTTTTCATTTAGTTTATTTCATTTCATCACAACATTACATTTGTAAGTAACTGATGAAGTGCATAATGGAAATTTAAATCAAACTCCTTACAAAGTATGTGATCGGTACAAGAGTTTATGTATTGAATGCAGAACCTAATGATTTCGAAAGGTCTTATTGTGGATGTGGAGAGCATTCTACAAAGAAAGTTACTCTTACGTACCTTTGCATACAAGGATTAACCAAGCATGGGTCAAAACACCTTAAGATAGGATGCAGCATCACTAATTAATCCTGACATCTCCAAAATACAAAAGTTTAAAGTCGAATATGTTTAACCAAAATGACTGAAGTACAAACCTTTGGACGAATCTGCAACATTTGGTGATTTTTAGTCTGTGATACCCTGACAGTGCATGTGGGTTAATTGTAATACCTTACTGCAATACTTTGAAGACATACACTCGTCAAAGCATATTTTTAGTGTGGGGGTATCAAAATTTCACAGTTGGTGGTGACTGCTCTTTGATTGACATCAAAGTGTTTGAAAGTTTGAAAGAAGTAGAGTAGCTCACATTCTACGCAATGCAGAGAGAGTTTGAATTACACATTAAAACCTTGTGTGCTCACCAGGACATGGCCTTATGCAATCAAAATGGGTTTGTGACTGTACAAGGAGGAGCTTTACACAGTTATGGGAGCTGAGCTAAAAGTTGCTTGGTTGTGAGAATTGGAACTGTCTGGGAAAATGAGAACTGCCCTTTAATGTTCAGTAATATTTAAAATAAATTCACTTCCTGTTAACAATTACACATTTAACAGCGACAACTGGTTTTACATCCAAACAGAAACATTTATACCACAACTTCGGAACAGGGGTCTGAGGGAGGGGGTGTTCACTTCTAATTTCAAGAGATCCCCAACATAACTCCATCATCAGATGTAGCTAAACAAAGACATATATGCTAAAGGATGGAAACTGACTCGACTTTCCTAGTATTGAACATTAAAGGAAAAAATTTACACTGAGGTGACAAATAAGAGTTAACCCAAACTGAGTTATCCTCAATGAAGGAAAATACTAGAGCACCAATGGTGCAGTAGCTCAAACTGAACCAAAATGATGACAGTTTCACCAAGTTTTAAAAAGATCCATCAATGGCTAATTCCGAAGCAACAAATGCATCGAGGTTTGAGTGATCATAATATAGGGAAGCATAGTTTCTAAAGAGATAGTTGTATTTGGACAATTTTATAACTATATTGTTGAACATCCTTGGTGTTAGAGGGTGCGGGCATTGTGTCATAACCCCTGAACTCCCCCATATACATAAACTACATACATGGTGCAAAATTAAGGGTATTTTGGGGATACGTCCCTCCCAGGAAAACTAAAATACTGTGTACACCACTGCATGGTGTGATTGCAGGTGATGCACATAATCAAAACAAACACATTTTTTCCCACCATTAAACTGTGAAACTGAGAAATTGAGACCGCATACCAAATCTCAAAAACAAGGTAAGAAAATGTCCTCTTTTTCCCCCTGGTGAAAATAATAGAACTCGAATGACCTTTGACCTCTGATAAAAACAAAAGGGTTCTTCCTCTCAACATGAAAAATCAACATATCAACTATGAAAAGTGTGGTCATTCCTATCTCAAGATATTGCAGTTATAAGGTTTTTGGACTTTGACCTCTCGTGACCTCGAATAACCTTGACCTCTGCCAAAAACAATAGGGCCCTTCCTCTTAACATGACAAATCTACATACCAAATATGAAAAGTGTCGGTCATTCCTATCTCGAGATATAGTGATTACAAGATTTTTGGACTTTGACCTCTGGTGACTTCGAATGACCTTTGACCTCTGCCAAAAACAATAGGATTCTTCCTCTCAACATGACAAATCTATATACCAAATATGAAAAG
>WURT03219974.1:10806-22220 GCA_009936505.3 Holothuria glaberrima
CAAAACTTGAATTTAACACTTGTTTCCACATGAATACTCCTTTTCCAAGTCAGGAAACGGCCAAAATTGAATATTTCGACATTTCAGCAACGGCCATTTTATTTATTCAAATTAGCATGTCTGAACCATTAAATGGATTGTTAAACATGTGGATTTATAATACCTTTGTTGCAGTATACTGACGAGGTTAGAAAATTAAAAATTCACCAGTGTTATCTCTTAAAGTTGTAATATTCGGTCAGTTTTCATGGAAAAAAAATTACCAAAATTATGCAATTTTGCAGCCATATTGGATTTATGCGAATTACTTTCAATTCGAAATGTTCAAATGTAACATGGGCTGCTTATTTAATATCCAAAACTTTAAGTTAGCAGTTGTTTCCACATGAATACTCAGGAAATGGCCGAAGCCGAATTTTTCGACATTTCAGCATCGGCCATTTTGTTTATGCAAATTAGTTGGCTTTAGCTGTGACTTTGAGAGGTCTATTATGCAAAAATGTATGTAGTTGATGTACCAGAACAAGTTGATAGCACTCACGTTTCGTGTCCCAATTTGGTACCAACCACCCTATCTGTCCCAAGGACTAACTTTCGTGAGACATTCATTTGTTTGTTTGTTTTTGAAACGACTGGGCAGTGATCAGCACTTCCTCCCCGATGTTTTGGGCTCCATGAGGAGTCACTGCGCCATTTTAAGTTTGGAATCTATGCTTATAATACAGTTCCGGAGATATAACCGTTTTGGGGTGAATATAAATTTTCACGACGATCGGGGAGCACCGTTTCAAATTTCTCCCATAATGTATTGCTATCCTACCGCGCAAATTTAACGGAGATGAACGTTTAGAATAACCTTGAAATTTTTGTCGATTCCAGAAAAAGAGATTCTGGCATATTTGTAAACTTAGTTGAAGCTAAGAGAACAAAAAAGCCGAATTAAGTTTAGTAGTTCACCGCGCAAATTTTGGGATAATGAGCAATTTGGCTGAGCCCTTTGTCCTAAGCTTTATTTTGAGACTCGACAAGGCCGTAAGTTTTTGCACCGTTTATGTGCAATTGGATCATGCCAGCACTTGTGATCATTAACACGCTGTGGAAAGTTCCGTGTTTCGCTCTTCCGGGCCGTGAACTGTCATCTCATGCTTCAATACACGCACATGATTCAAACAAGTCGAAGGCTGCAAAGACACTAAGTTCTCATACTATTCATGTTTTCACCTGGCACCCGTAAAGTTTCATTTGCATCCGAAAGTGGTATCTCACAAACTGTAATATCTTTGAATGTATTAAACACGAGCGCCATCTCATAAGTTTTCTCTGCTACAAAAGATTGCGATTCCTCTGTTCTGCTTTGACAACTTCCTACAGGCACATGCATTTTTTTCTCTTCAACGCCTTCTAGAAAATTACCTTTACTTTTAAGTTTTTTGTCAACTCACCGACAAACCCCTCGAGGCTCCTTTGCATCACTTTCGTCAGAATGAACCAAACGAATCGGAAAAGGTATACGTTGGCCTTGGATACCTGTCAAACTATATCAAGCGAAATAGGGAACAGGAGCTACAATGCGTTAATTTAAGCAGTGAGGTGTCATGTGGACCTCACTGATTTAAGAACGCGAAAACTGTTCTGACTCTCTAGTTTGATGTAACTATCGAACTAAAATCTTGCTTTTTTGCGTGCCTTGCGAATTTGGCAATTGAGCTGCCTTCATTACACCTTCTGTTGTAGTAAAGCGCTGTTGAGTGTCTATAGTGCCGTAAGAAGTATTTCAAAGTTAAAAAACTTCATAAACTCATATCAATCACTAACGAAGGTAGGTTTATTTTGACAATCACGTTCACACCCTTTATTTTTGATAATTGAGAAGATGATATGAATGAGTTTCATTTGTGATATGACATCAGAAATCAAATTTCAAATTTGCGTCCACACTACACAATGAAGCGTCAGCTAGGGTAAGAAAACAGTATCTCGATCTGAGGTGAATATCCAGACCTAAGACCTGCACCAGGAATCGTATCGAAAACTTCCCCTCCCGGATATTGGGCTCCTTTTTTCAAACGTGGCTACCACATTTATCCCTTTTTAGAGGCAGATCCAGGAGGGAGGGGCTTGGAGGGCACCCTTCTTGGAATGTTTGGGCCGTGGACGCTTCACTTTGTAATGTTTGGATATTTTGGTATGTAGCCACATCAAGCTGGGTAGGCTTAGTTTTGGGCGTCCACAGCATTTTTGCTGTCTATGCTTTTCAAGCTGTCAAATATAAAGATTATCAACATTATCAAATAAAAAAGAGATCGTATTATCTTATGTATAAAAATGACCCATAAATATCTTTACAGTCAGAAATAAATAAATCCTTTTGTGTTTGCAATTCAATGTGCCCCGGTGACACTGAATGCTGAATGGGCGTGACCATGAAAGGGGCTTAACTTGACCAACGAAGGGATGCTTAAACTCACCCAAACTATTGAACACTTAAAGGATTTACGAAAAAAGCGAGGTCACAACAACTCATGCTTACTGAAGGAGCCGTCAGTAGATTACAGAGAGGCCCCACCGCTGGCATGGGGCCAGGAAAAGTCAAAGAGCTTTCTCTTAAGTTCCACTAGTAAGGCCACGGCAGGGTTCTGACAGAGAGTACTTGAAAATCTATCTATGTCGTGCATTCAACATATTATTATACACACAGCAAGAGTGGCGTATATTGAGACCTAAGTATGTCACTTCCCTAATTGACCAATTGATAAATAAGATACTAATAGACAACCCTTCTGGGGTGGGGATGGCGGGAGTGGGGGTAGGGTTGACAAGGAGTACAGTATGCGATGGCTAAAGGGATGCTACTACATTAACTCTAGTTTCGTGGAATGTCCGGTTTTAGGTAGATGTCTTGCGCAGGAGGTATCATTTTCTGATAGAAAAGATTTTTGCCAAAAAGTGAGGCACCTATACTTAAGTCAGTGTCCTAAATGACACTTTTTGAATGTCGTAGCTAGCCTCTTTACAGTTCGCCATGGTAATGACAATTACATGAGAATAATGTATGTGTGAAGCGGGCTAATTGCCCATTTTCTAAACAGTGTAAAATTAAGAGTGTTTATTGTAAATATGCAAGTCAATTATACAAGTCACCATAAACCATCAAAGTATTTTTGTCTGCTCATATTATTCGACTCAATATGATTGAATGATTAACATTCAATGTAAAGCTTGAATAAGAGCAAAATGCCGAATGGAAAGAATCACTTCTCCCTGAGCTAAAAGGTGGACATTATCTTCCTTTTATCCTGTAATGAGTAGGCATACTTAAGTGTGCAATTTTCATGCTACCTTATTTTTCGAGTAGAAAAATCTCTTTCACTGGTAAGACTAAGTACCTTAATGCATTTTCTCTTCTGATACGTTGGAGGTTGATAATACAAGAATAACAATAAATGTTTCATCAATTCTCTTCTCAGTCCGTTTACATGGAAGGTACTCTCCAATCTTGTCCTTATTACTCTTCACTATAATGAAGGTATTTTCATACCAAAAATTAAAACTTGATAAAACCGTAGTGCGACCTCTGTTTAAAGATCATCTAGAAATTATGTCGTCTCCCACTCATCAATTCAAAATCATGTGAGTGTTTTATTTGTGGAAGTCAGTAAACTCCCTTTTGTCATACGTACTTCATAAATATCCTAGAAACCTTTTTGTGTTGATGGTGGTGGGAGTTTGCCTTCATTAGCAATAGCTGTGTGACTGTAACCCTCAGTAAATATTTCCCCAACTGTATGGAAAGGGTATTGAGTTAGGCTTGGCCACACAAAAGTGATGATAAAAGAATTAACGATAACAATTCATTCATTCTTTTATTTGTATTTACACATTATCAAAATTATACAGACAGAAGGATAAAAGAAAAAAAAATATGTGGATGGAAGTGAACATAAAACCCACGTAGACTTAACAAAGAAGATCACTCCCGTAAGAAAATTTACTTACAAATCCAAATTATTCGGTATCTTTTAATGCCATTCTCATTCACTTCATCCTTTCTCAACCCTTCCTTAACCCACCCGTATGATTGAGGTTCAATAACACTCATTGATTTTACTGGTAACAGTAAAGATCCATTAAACTTAAGAACTTCTCCCTTCAGTACTGACTAAAATAATAATACTGAAGGTATTTTCTGAACAAGTAGCAATAGATTGATCCGCATAAAGTCTATTTGGTAATGAATTTCACTGAGAAGTAGATCTATACTGTACCTGAGTTCACGGAACTCCCTGGTATTGTCTGCGTGGCGTGTGTCATGGTTATAAATAGAGAGATTACATAAGAGATAGATAAGAGATATTCCAATTTAAGTAAATTTAAAGAAGGAAGCACTTCATTGGTGCTACTGCGTGGGAAAGCACAAGTGCTGTTTCTAACAAATCTTTTTGAAGGATACACAATTTTTTAAGATTTGTCTCAACATATGAACTGTATAAGGCAAATGGAGCAATGGAAGACTAATATGGATTGATTTCATAATTTATAGGGGTAGTATGTGCTTTAATATTCACAACATTTCGAGTCCTTTGTAAATTTGATTTTAAATACGGCCAACACGATTCTCTCCGGAGAGATTAGCATCGACATGAACACTCAGATTACGTAAAATTATTAACCCTCTCTAGGGAATAACAACATTCACATCTCTATTGACAGTACCATGATTGAACATAATATGTTATGTTTTCTTCACATTACCTGACAATTTGTTTGAATCAAACCAATCATTAACCTTTCAAGCTCATTACAGACTTTTCTATTCAAACTAGAACTAAGGAACATTCTTTGGAGATTTTACAAATATTATTCACATACAAAATGAAAAGCAAACGTCCTAAGATGGAGCCTTGGGGTACAACACATTTTACGGTAAGATTTCTTGACCATTTTCCATTGGCAGTCTTGAATTGCTTCCTGTTAGAAAAGTATATAGCTAGTAAAACAAGAGTGGGTTGGACCTTTTTTGTGTGAGCCTATATATAGTAAAATGTTATGATGAATCGTGCCAAAAGCTTTGGAAAGGTCAAGAAATACCCCGATACAATATTTATTATCGTCTAAGGCACTGTATAGCTTATAAATTGCGTCGGTCAAGGCCAGTTAAGTTAAATGACCAGGCCTGAAACCATGTTGATTATCATGTAATATACTACATTTACTTGGAAATGTGTTGTCTATTAAGCATTAATCTGTCAAAGACTTTTGAAAAAAGGGCAGGGTTGATACTGCAGGCCGATAATTATGAACAGAATTGTCAGATTGCATGGCATCGCCTTCTTTAAAAACATTGGGTAACTTTTGCTAGTTTCATTTATCTGGAAAAGTTTCAGTACTGAGAGGTTAGTTGAAAATATGACAAAGAGGCTTAACATGTAGGTTAAAGCTCTTTTTACTACATTAGGTCTAAGACTTCGTGGATGTAGAGAATCAGCAGCAATCCATTCGACTAGCAAAGGCGGAAGGTAGACGTTATTGATGAGAGAGCTAGGTACTGATAGCGACAAGAATGAGGTTTCTTGCACTGGAGTCAATAATCTTTCTCAGCTTCGACAACTTGCAAGAGTTTCTGCGTGCTATCAGTAAGGAGTACTGAAACGAGAAGAAGCTAAACATCTTAAAATGTGTGTAAGGATATATAACATTTGAAAATCATACAGAAAATAAGAGATAATAGTTACAAATATTACGTAATTGTGTGCTTGATATTGGATTAATGAGAAAGTTTTCTTCACTGCTCATCCGTATTTCATCTGCATATTTGGACTAGTCTTGACGAATTCCTTGGACGATAATTTTTAACGCGTTGATTTCCTTAGAAGTCATGACGCAACTGATGTGCCGTTTAGCCACATTTTGATACTAAATTGAATCGAATCGTATCGGACAGAAGTGTCTGGGGATTTATTGTATTTATTGTATTGGACTGAGCTGCCGACTGCCGTGCTCTTTACAATGTATCTCTCATTTCCCTATATTCACGTACTTCTCAAATTGCAATACATTGCTATACCTTTAAGAATGGCTTTACATCGCCTGCTGCTTAAATTAGAATGCTCTGTCTTGAAAGGATGATCATGTGAAGACAAAACCCTTTTCTTGATTCGTGTCCTACAGTAGTCTAACACGCGGGGGGGGGGGGGGTAAGAAACACATTTAATAACTTCCGCTGATGCATAACACAATACCTATTAGATATGTTTCTTAATTAATTTCATGGCATTCATCAGGACCTCTTACTTGAGCAGGAAGACCCATGGTCACTAGTTTTATGGCTTATTGGGATACAATGAATGAATGAAGTGGATAAATGTGAAATGAAAATGCTCTTTTTATTGACAGTCTTTGCTCACAACATTCAAGCAGAAAACCGGGACTTATGGAAAGGCATATTTTCATCACATGCAATATAATTTCAACTAGGCCTGTATTACTCTAGCGATTTCATAACAGCTGTAAAGGTTGCTTACCTAATAAATTGTTGTACCAAACCGGTAGCTTTTGGGGTCTTACAAGTAGAAAATACACAGGAATACCTGAACACGCTAGAGCCAAGCCAATTAATGTGTCAATAGGTGCCGCGATGGTTCCCATGACAACCAGAGCAATACACGCAACCAGAAAGATAATTGGAAGTGAGATATTAACCTGCAACGAAAATGTTAGGATTAAAATATTGCCAGAGGATAGGTACAGGTGTATATTATGTTCGTTGAAGCTATTAAGGTCAGTGCCCTTCATGAAGAAAGGGAGATTTGTCGATAGAGTACCATTGAAACACTGGAGTACAGATTCGCCTAAACAGACCCCTTTTCCCCCAAAGGACACTGTATCGATACAAAAATATACATTAATATTGAAGGTCACTCATATGGGAGAGGATTATTCTTATTTCAGTGAGCTAATTCAAATCTGTGATTATCAAACTGATAACAATATCTCACATCTTCCCCAATATTGTTGAAAAAAAAAAGAAATTAACAACTTGAACTGTGCATGAACTTTCCATGTAAGGGAGATATCTCCGAATCTAAAATGAGTTTTTTAATTCAGAAGTCTCCAGATCTATAAAAGTACATTAGTCCCTTTGGCCATTTGAAAGGAATATTGTCTCATCCATCGGGCCGTCTACTGACCAAGTAAAGTTGGCAGATTGGAGAAATCATTAATTTGAAAACTATTAAAGTACCTTTGGGTAACATTTTTTCCGTCGAACATATGGCGTTCTCCATATATTATTTTGGCATTTTAACATTGGCAAAATTTATCGTGTGTTCTGTACTAGAATAATTGCAGTCTTCAGTCAGCTAAAATTTTATTGATAACAAGACAAACTTAATATAACTTGAATAAAAACCCTACTAAATTTAGTGTGTGGTTTTATTCTGGTGTGAGGTGGGGGTTGGATAAGTGATCTTTACATAATTCATTAGTGAGGTGTGTACAAGAATCACTGAAAAAACTTGATCAAAGGAAACAAATGGGGTAAATAGACCGGTGCAGAGGCATAGGAGCAAATGGCCCAATTTGGGGCCCTTTGAAGTTTTTAATAAAAGTATAACAACCCTATACAGCATAAGTCATTGGCTTTGCCCCCGTGTCTTGCACCAAGGCCCAGACCCTCATAGTAACGTGGTCAGCAAAAATCCAATATTTCCACATTTGCCCTTCTCAACTTCTTCGATATGTAACCAAATAGGAAAAGGTCTTTTATCCCTTTGATATAAACGTACACTAGATAAGATATCACTGGTCACAAAATGGGGTCAAATGAATGACTATGGAGTAACTTATGGGCTTAGAAGCTGCCGGACATATAGCTTCTAGTGAGCAAAAAGGCCTAGGTAAAGGTAAGAAAAGTCGAGCTTTTGTTACGAAAAAATCTTCATGGACATGTTTTGGTACATTGAAAGTGTCATGAATATGGTAATACGAAGCACAGTACATCCTAAAACAGTGAGATGTGACGATGAGATAATTGAGATAAAAATGATCCACGGCGGATCAATTTAAATCCAGATTATACAAATTAATCAGATTTCGGATCGGTGCGTGACTGATCGGATTGTGTTCAAATTTGACCCCAACGTTCGAAGGGGATGTTTATAATAATTTTGGAAATTACTTGGTTTTTCTTTGTATTCAAAGCCTTGCACTGTTATATTTGATCATATGGAGAACTGGAACTGAAATGTTGATGTTTCCATACCAAATTTCCTTTGTTTGGCAGGAACATTTTTCTTATTACAAAGAACTAGCGTTTGTAGATTAGAACCAAAGTCTCACATATTGCCGTCACACGGGGGGGGGGGGGGAGGAGCTGCAGCCCATAATACTTTTAGGTTTGAAGATTTTCTTGTTCTATAACGTTAAAAATTATCTGAAAACCCGTTCCATGCCACTAATTGAAATTAATATAACGTTAATTGTTGGGCACGTGAAAATAGCTCCTCGGGGTTATAAACCAGTGTGATGTGGAACGTGGGATTCAAATCCTAGACTACAGACGACATCAGTACACCCTAGTCTGTGACTCTTGGGACGGCCCGAGAAAGCGTGCGTGATAATAGAAATATTAATTACAAACTACTTCTAAAAAATACTTTACACAAATGCCAAAATTACGTGCTTGGAACTTAATGTTTCTCTTCTCATTCAAAAGACTCACCAACCTACAGCGTACCTCTAATTACATTCATCGAAATTTGTCATGGCTGTGAAAATTGCCACCATGAAAAATTAGTGAAGCTTTCAATAGAACTAGTGCAATGAATAATAAGAGCAAAACATAGGCTTAGGCAGTTGTTCTCAGCTAATGGTGAAAGCTTCTTCCAAACGTCGTTATCGGGGAGGGGTCTAAGAGAAAGTGTGTCCCCCTCCCCTTTTTAAAAAGTTTGGAATACTTGAGGGTCTATAGATGCAATTTTGTGTGACATATTGTACAAAGTTTACGGAAAATTGTTAACAATTTTTTAATTTTTTTAACCGAGGGGACAAATTAGGGATTTTTGTCCTTGAAGAGTGGGTAAAGGAATACTTGTACCCCTACGTTTTTCACAAGAGGTATATCCAGCCTCTTTCTTCTTCATACTATGTATGGTTTCCCATGAAACTCATCATGAAATTTAACTCAACGAGATTATATTAAACGAAACTACTGACACAACTTTACCATCCCGTAACCAGGTGAGAGAGGAGAGGGGCGAGGGACCTCCTGGGACACAGCATACAAATTTACATGTTTTCACTAACACAAACTAACCACAGAATCATGCACACACCTGAATATACCTAACCCAGGGAACACTTTACTTCTCCAATTTTGAATAGCTGACTAAGAACTTTGAACGTTACCGTCACGACAATTGAGAGACTGGTGGTAAATTAGGGAAGGGAATGCCTATTAATTTGTAGATGATCCTGAATAATAAGACAAGTCATCAAAAAATCTTCAAAAAGAAAAAGTTTGACAGTCTCCTAAGCTGAATCCAATATGATCCATTAATTCACCTTTCCCTGTCGTATTTAGTTTAAAATGTCTTCATTTTATAACAATTTTATCAATTTTTAGCTGACATGTTTTGATTATGTTATTGATTGCATTCTGATTTGGCAGTCAGTCAGAAATTCCCGATCAATACTCCAAGTATGCACAGACTATCTATCTTACCCTCATTAGAATATCCTGCCCCAAGTACTTGAATGCGTGATAAAATCGTGAACATGGACCAAGAAAATTGAATATGGAAATAGGGAAACGCCGAATAGTTGCAGTCAGTCGGCTGTACCTCATGGATAATTTTAAAATACATTTATGCACCCGAGTAACCCACAGATTACTGTCAACGTAATTATTTCACCCGTGTGGAATGCACTTTAATAAATATAATGTGGCGTTCTACTGTTTCATCTTGTCAGCTTCCAGATACGACATAGGCCTATTTACGAAAACAGTAGACAGGTATAGCAAAGTTGTCATAGGTGGAGGTATTTGCATATTGTTTCCAAGCACGGATTTTAATCTATTACAACTCCCTGTTCCACGTCAGTGTAAAATGTTTTCTTGTGTTGTACATCATTTTGCAATCCGCAATGGTAAACATACTATTTCAAGTGGAGTCATAAAAAGAAATTGATTTCTGCAAATATACTTGTGGTAACCCTTAGTCAAACTCCCCATAGTTTTTTACACATCGTTCCTAATAATCCCTAAATCTTATTACACTTGAAACTAATTTAATAAAATCGAGTGATCAATCAACTCATCCACTTCCCTCCTACCACACTATCAGGATAGGCCCAACGTTACATAGAAATAACGTGACCAACTTCGATATCTAGTCTTATTGACAGTTTTTTAAAGACAGGTTTGACCGACTTCAAATGTAGAAGGTACGAACGACTGCCTAAACAATTCGTATAGCAGTTGAGTCTTTTGAAAAAAGTGTGAAGTGTTAAGAAAATAGCATCTACGGAAGACATTCTCACAGATCTGTATTGAGTAAGTCGTTGGGGCCACCCTTGTTAATTGAATGCTCAACTTAAATTTCCCTAATGGTCATTTTCAAAAGAATAATTGGTAATGTTGAACGTTATCCTACAAAGGATCTCTACTGATGCCTAAAATTGAAATTTAAACTTCCAAATTTTTAGAAAGTCTATCTTTGCAATTTGTAATACCACCTCCCTGATTGAAGTAACATCTTGATGTTTTCCAATTTGTGAAATATTTATCTTGAAAATATTATCTCTGCTCTTCGATTTTCCTCCATTTGTTTGTAATCATTCCCGAAGTGAAACCTATTGTCGGTTCAAGTATCATCTTCACCACCAACCCCTATGAATTGCTTGTGTTATCCTTAAAAATAATTTTTCTCAAGTAAAAAAAAACTGGAGTTAAAAGCACACAAAGTAAATATCTTGGACGAACCGATATTCAAGACGAAGCAAGGATGGATCGACCATGAACTTTCAGTGTCCTATTTAAGTTTGACGAAATCAAATACTTTTGAATTGATAGTCTCTCGGAACCTCCCTCTCAAGGGATGCATCAATGCCAGCTTCATTATCACCAGAAAGGGAAACTTGTGAATATCTACAGCTTCTAAAGGACACTTCGTCAACTTCAAGTTCATGGGAATGGGTTGTTTTTATTTTTTATCAAATTGGTTGAAGTGGGGCAGTCGCTGTCGCGGTGGTACGTTCAATTCAACTACTCGCATGTAAATGGGCACCATCAATGATTTCCCTACGATGGATCTTTGGTAACAACCTATTTTTACAAGCGTACTCAGAGTGTAAAGGATTGTTTCTTAGGTAAACTGATTTCGCTTCCAATCGAATGAGATAACAATATATATATA
>WURT03220304.1:0-26785 GCA_009936505.3 Holothuria glaberrima
ATAGAACATTCAATCTTTCAACTCATGAAATTATTCATACTATTGCACTCATAAACATTCATTATTTGTATATTATTTTACCAGAAACGTAAGCTTGAGTTCCACTATATTGGAACTAAAGATTACTGAGCTTAATGCCTGCGTTGAGAAAAATGTCACCGCAACTTACGAGAAAGTATGAAAGTAAGTTTTAAAGAGCTCCGACTCATGGTTCATAACTTCTCGGTGTTGAACTGGTTTATCGTCCAAAAAGTGATCCAGTTCAACGGTCTTGTATGCAGCTGTACCGTACTCATCCTGTAAAAAAGAGATAAATGCTTGACCAATGAAAAGGTTTAAGGAGTAAGCATTAATATGTATTATCCAGAATCACAAGAGGATAGTAAGTGACCAATAAAAGGACGGCTAATACGAATTAAAATGAGTAAAAAATTGATATGGGGGCACCTCTGAGTCAGAAAGAGGAGCTTCAACTGCACGTAAATGGGAAATGAAAATTATCGGTGTAGTAGTGTTGGACCGACTATCGGTATTCAACATCGGTGTCGACCGATATCTCCTATTTTTGTCCCGTATCGGTATCGGTAAATTTACGTAAAATGCCGATACTCCCCAACCGATATTTCCCATGCTACTCTACCCTCTGCTTTACTATTTTGACTATTAATCTCAGTATTTAGCATGTTGAAAATGACCCAAATATAAGTAATAGTTCCAATGATCAGTGTGCAGTACACTTATTTTTCAAATGTCGCTGTAGTCTGATATTGAAAATTGAAGTATCGGCATCGGTAATATCGGTTTCTTGAGATATCGGTACAACACTACTCTGAGTTTGCAACAGTTTAGGGAGATCGGGCTGAATGCTGTGGTGTTGATTACATTGAGTTTAATTACTGGTACCTTGTAGGATCGGGAGATCTTGTTGTTTTGGATTTCTTTGGTCGTTTGTACTTATAAAAAATCTTAAGATTAAGAACACTTTGATGTAGCTTACACATAGATAATTTAAAGACGGCTAAAGCTATGGCTTTTAACATTACAGATGAGCAGAGCTTGTTTCTGGAGAAAGGTTGCTATCTTCGTAACAGTATTCGTTAATTAAATTGTTAATTTAATTAATAGCCATAGGGAACAAGACTAGCCCGAAAATAACATTGGGAAAGGTCTTGAACCACTGATGCATTTTAAACAATCGCACGGGACTAATTTCGATAAAGGGGTTGGGCTGCAGCAGTTTTACCAAAATTTAAGTGTATGTTTTCACAACAATAGCATATATTTTGTAAATTAGCAAATGTTCTGCCCGAAAGAGGGTCTTCAACGCCCATCCCCGCATCCCCCGTCTTGCACGCCTGTGGGAGTCAGCCTTGCTAATAAAAACCCCTTCAATCCATTTGTAATTTTAGTATTATGTTTTCTAGTATAATGAAGAAAAATGTATTTTTAACATATCTCTCTATGGCAGGCAAAAAGCGTTCAATTAAAAATAATCACTGTTCACACTTTATAAAGGACGCTCTGGGAGAGGGTTATGTACAACCCTAACTTTTAGAACCTCTTAGGGCCCAGGCACGCGCCATTTTGCCGTCGGTCGAGGACCCTGCATTAAGTCTGCGAGCGCTTGACAGTAAAAGTTCCTCGGCACTTTCTATACATGTGCATTCCCCCCCCCCCATTTTCTTTGTTCTTGCCCCCCTCCCACCATTTTCTTCGTGGACCCTTCGCACGATGCCGACTGCCAACTGGGCCTGCTGCAACCTCCGATCTTCCACAATGCATACTTTAGAAGTTAAAATTGACATTTGTTCAGACATTGTCGGAACTTGACAGAACTCAAAAGTACATCGGCTTAGTCATTTTTCAGATAGGGGGAGATTCGGGGTGGGCTTTGAAGCGGGGGTTTGTAACACCTCTGCTTCTTACCTGTGTAGAGTATTGTCCAATCCAGAAGTGCACATCGTGGAACAACTCTTCACTATCGCTTTCCTTCTTCTTCTGTTTATAAATGGAAAGCATAAAGTAAGAACAACTTAAAAAGTGTGTATGCAATTTTTGTTATCATCATTTATTTGAATGTAGAGTTGGAGTCATAAAAAACTTTCTTAAAACGTCTTTCACACTCTTGAAATGATTTTTTGCAGGGCTTCTTTGACACACTAGAAACCTTTTTTGTTTGTAAGGACATAACTCTTATCAACTAAGTTTGTTTTGTTTAAAATTGACTAGATTTGGTCGATTAAAACGGAAGAATTTGCAATCGTTGACTATTTACGAATGTATCTTTGTAACTAGATATTTTTGTCTTTCAATATATAAATGCCATGCTGCCCACTATCTGTGAGTTGTTCGAGTTTATGATTATCACAACCATTAATCAAACATTCATATGTTATCCATACTGATAATACACGTAGAGATCTAAGTAAAAACTCTGTGTAAAACCAGTATTTTATGTAAGACTTTGGAACACCCGACTCCACTCTTAAAAATATCCCTGGCTAACCAAGTTTATACAACATTTAAAGGGGCACATTGAGCTGATTTCGATTATTGTTTTCTAATTGGCTGTAAAAAGTGTCTGGCCACGAATTTGTAATAAATGAGTTCAATCGTTAATTTCCCTATCATTGCCATTTCAGTTGTGTGTCAGATGTGCAGAATTTCTTAGTTTGACCATTTGCCATCAAGATGTGAGTAAATCTCAACAGGCGTAAAAAAATCATTTTGTGAACCAACTCAATAAGCCGCTTTCATAGAGTAACCCTCACGTATTACTATCTTGGTGATTTCATTTTATTTTTGCTTTGTTTTGGGGGAATTGCCTTAAAGTAAGTTGGCTTTACTTTTTTGGTTTCTCCACACTTTTGTATTGCATTCATGTTATGCCTTATGGTCACTGTCCTTGTTATTTACTATGTGTAGGCCTACGTAAAGTGAAACAAAACGAAAATTAATACGCTCCTACCTACTAGACGGTCAAAACACGTAGAGATACAAAAAAGACAGCGAAGCATTAACATCAAGAGATGAAACCATATTTTCTTGCTTCAAATTTACTTTCTTGTAGTAAATTTAACTCCATCTGCTTATATCTCGAGAGCCACAGCACGAATTACTACACTCTAAAACGGTCGGTTCAAATTTAAATCGATCGGGGTCGGAGGGGCAACTAACCGGAATCTGTTCAAATGTTTGACTAGACTTGGTTCAAAGTTAAACCAACTTGGTTCAATTTTGAACCAAATCTAGTCAAATATTTGAACAGATTCCTGTTAATTGCACCTTCGACCCGGCGGTCGATTTAAATTTGAACCGACCGTTTTCAGAATGTACATAAATTTGACACTGGGAGTAGGTCTACCACTAAATTAGAGGACCAACAGTTATGTTATCTTTTGCTCTGAATGTTACCAAGTGCTTCCCTCTTTCCTTTACCGTTCACACTGTGCTATCTCTATGAGAACATGAGGAATGAAGCAAAAAAAGGAACTTTGCAAACATCTGATTTCTTTAACAAGAATCGACGGTTCTCCCTCCCCTGTCTCCATGTTAACATATGCTCCGAGGCATTGTTAACTGAAATGTACCATGCTTCAAGTCTGATTTCTAAACTGAATATGTGTAGGTCTAGTAAACGACATGCTTTAATTACATCGGTATCCATCGGGTATTACGTCAGCCATTTTACTGACAACAAAACCGTCACAACGGTCGGTCAATATTGTCAAAAAGATCACTTAATAGTTGGCGGTAATTTATCAAAGTGTGAACAATTACAATTACACTGTTAGTTGGAGATAAACGATCTCAAGTATTTATTCCGCCGCCGAATCGTGCTAAATTATCTGGTCGTGTTGACATAGCCAATGTCTGTGGCATCATTCGGACGTAAAATACAATGTCGAAAGGGATGTTAGATGCATTTTATGACACCAGAATGGAATAAGACTGTCATAACGATATTTTAAACTAATTGTTTCGAAGATTGAAGATGTCTTGAATGTCTTGTGCTTTAAGAGGTATAAAGAAACATACTTGCAGGCGTAAAATGATATATATTCGGCTATTTTTAAGAGTCTAGTTTACGAAGCATGATCCCTTCATGTTTTGATGTCTTGATACTTTTTAACAAATGTGTCTCGATCCTTTCTACTGTCTTGGAAAATCTAAACGGACATTAACATTCCTCCACATCCGGTAATACTGAAATAGCCCACCCCCACCCCCCGAGTTTGAAGTCCATACAAATTTGGTTTCATAAAGTATATAAACATATAAAATAAATTAACAAACAAACATTCACACAACAAAAATAATTTACGTTTTTACTCTTACGTATTTATTTACAGGAGGAGTGAACGAGAGAGAAAAGCGATACAACTAATACATATTATCTCAAAGGGTAAAGGGTGGATGGCTTCTAAAATACCCAAAGCGTATTAAAAATTCATATATGATAAGCGGGTGTATGTCTTACTTTATTGTTTTGTAGTGCATTAACCATTCTGCTAACCAGCGGTGCCATTACAGGGTTTGGAAGACGCACATCTAGACTCAGACTCGAGCTCAAATTTGGCTGTATTAAACTTGATACGGGCAATGCTCAACTTGACACTGTCGTCTGAGGCGGGAATCATATTAAGACTACTCACTAGTATTGCGATGCTGTATCATTATAAAGTGCACATATGGGTGGTGACCTAAGTCACGGTTTCCTACACCAGAAAAAGCTTTGTAGAAGGGTGTCATCGAACAAAATTAATCGTTAAAACAAGAATTTCTGTTGTCATAATTAATGAGCTGCATGTTCCCAATAATTTGGTATGCGCAGAGATAATTTGTATTATTTTTTACAAAACCTGTTGCATACAGTAAAAAAAATTACGACGGATTCTTCGCAAGATGTTCGTAAATGGGTTAAAAAACACCAACAACTTGAGAAATTTATTATGTTAAAATCATGTTGAAGAAAACCATTTAAGACAATTATTAGTTTCTTGATAAGACGGTGGTGACCATTTCAGTGGCGTTATTACTTCAAAGTTGGGCTGGGAAGAGTCAGGGTCCATCCAATGGCCCAAAGGCCCTAGACATGGAAACAAGAATGTGAGTTTGAGGACCATAGCCCCTTCAACTGAGAACGAAAAATTTCCGCAAGAACAATTTAACATCCCAGTGAATACAGAGCACATGACCACAGGCCCTTTCGGGCCAATGGTGCCTCCTGCACCCTTATCTAAGACTTTTCTTGGCTTGATGTCTTCCTCCCCCTCAAAAAGCAGGCCCGGACCCAGAGGGGAGCTTTCACGGCTCCACCCCGCCCCGACCTTCTCCGGCACCACTTTTTTTTGAGAGAGAGAGAGTCCTAAATCTGCTGTATAATGTGTTATGCTTATTTTGATTGCCAGATGCCAGGAATGTCATGTAAGTGCTTACATTTCAAGTTTTTTTCCCTAGACCCCCTATCTAGGCTTCGTACACTTTAAGCTCGTATGCGCTAACTTCGCCCTTATGGTTTTAGCCCCACCCTCCTCTGTGAAATCCTGGATCTGCCGCTGCATAAGATGTTCTTAGGCCAAAATGGTAGGTAATTTCCAGTGGCGGAGGAAGGGAATTCGGTCAGACGGGACGAGAATGACCTGTAGGGGCGCTTCGAAGTAGGTAGAGCAAGGGGATTCTCTCAGAGGGGCGAGAATGGCTTGTAGGGGCGCTTCGAAGTAGTTAAATACCCTATGCCACAATACGGTAAAAACTTAAAGAGGGCGCCGACGGGCGATTTGAATCCGTCAAGGGGGGCGACCTCACCCTGACCATATGGTAGCTCAGCCACTGGTAATTCCCTAGGTAAAACGTTAAGTCTCTGAACTTATTGTCAGTTTTTCAAAAAAAAAAAACAGGTTACTTACGTATGTATTCAGTACTATGTAAGAATCACCATTATAGAAGCTACCGTAATCTTCCTTGGGCCAGTGGACAACTTTAAACTTCTTGATTCGCCAGACTTGTACGCCGACCTTTGACCCGGCGTTTTTCCAGGCAAGCTCATGTTGGGCAGATTCCTTCTTTACGGACTTCTCCGTGTCAGATCCAAATAATGCTAAATTAGAATCCTTCCAGTCATACTTTTTGGGTTTCACCAATCCTTTCGTCTCGGACATTTTGGATGATTTGGCTGGGAAAAAGAGAATGGGATTGGCATTAAATAGGAAAACGTGAGTGTGTTCTACTGTTTCAGTGAATATATAGGTTACTAATACTCCCGTGTTGGCACATTTGTTGTTCTTACCCTCTGTGAGTATGAATTATATTCGTTCTATTTCTCACCACAGAACAGAAGTTTAGCACTGAGAGTAATGTTGACAGGGATTTACCAGAGATCCTCTGATGCAAATTACTAGAAAATGAATCATGCACTCACAATCGGAATTATGAGGACTTCTAATCGCTGTCACAATATCACATGGTTGTGCCTTACAAGAACACGAATTCATTTCAACAATGTCACGTATGGTTGGGATCTTTATGGGGTCATGCATCCGGTGTGAGAGTACAAGAAGATCAAATGACGCCACAGATAGGTTCGGAACCACGTTGGAGGGCGAAGGTTACAAATATTCTACAGAAAATCATGTTCGGAAGCGCACATTCATGTCAACTGTGTACGAACTTACGTATACGGTCATCATATTATATCGTACAACATATGAATTGCGGTTTCCACTTTAGGGTTGCACTCCAACTGGCTCACGGAAAAATTCTAATGACGAAATTTCGCGTCATCTATTGGAAAGATCGGGACCAGCATTAAACTTATCTTTGAATGGTTCTCCAACAGAACCCACAACAGATTTCCAAACGCAATTGATTAATTGATCTGGTTAGCCCCCAATATAAACAAATTAGGCTGCTAACTTTAGGGGAAATGGGGAGGGTAAATCCTCTCATTATTTTCAAAATGTTATTTATATCAACCTATTTTTATACATACACTACATTTTAACATATCGTTAAAGACCGGTTGTCTATATATTTACTTTTTAGATCGAGCAGCTAAGACAAAGTTTTTTGGAAAGAAGAATATCATAAACATTTGATCCTCGGTGCACCTAGTGTGCATGGTTCTTGTCATTGTATGTACCATCTTGATGTATATTGGACACTAGGATATCGTCCATTGTATAACACACTGGGGAAGAGGGACACCGGCGACTTCGAACTCCTTCTTTCTGGGAAGGTGATTGTATGTTACCAGCTCTGGAACCATGTGGTCTCCTAACCACAGTCGTACCTTACGATGTTATAGATGCATTTACAACTTACCCCCCCCCCCCAGAAAAGAGAGCTACCCCCAGAAAATTAAATGAGTAGAATATATACATATAACCTGACGTAAGTTGTAATTCAACACTTCAATATAAAAACAGCTCTCAGTTAGACTTTTTGTAAATCAAGCCATTTTCATATTTTTAAAACAAAATTTCTGAAACAATAATATAAGTACAAGACATGTAATACTCTTTTGGCCTTCTGTGCTATAAAGTGCTACTTTTGCAGATCTAGTACATGGGTTGATCTATTGGGGCAAGCAAGATTACAACCCCTTACCCTGTACATCCAAGACCATGTATTAAGCCTTAGGAGGACACCCCTTCCCTAGGTTACAAACCGTTATGCGGTGAATTGGAGAAGGGCATCAATTTCATGTTATGTGCATCTGAAGATCTTTTGAGTTGCCTTCATCTCTATGGAAGGGATCTGTGTCGACCAATTACTTAAAAAATTGCGTTCTTTCCTCTCGAAGGAGTTTGTTTCTACCAATTACAAGCTTATGGATTTGCCTTCATTTCTGTAGAAGGGGATATGTCCACGGGCGGCGATCCTGGGGGGATGAGGGGGATATATCTCCCATGAAATTTGATGGGGGGATACTGTACACGATATCCCTCCCCCCATGAAATCAACCAGGCAGATCGGGAAATCAGAAAACTTTACCTTTTTCTAGACTTTTCACAAAAGGCCTATTTATTTTTGTAGGAAATACTTCTGACAGTTGTCACAGTATCACCTTGCAAAACCTGGAAAAGGGCCATTTCCAGTGATCTGGGGTTTTTTGGCAAAATTTTCTACGCTCCGCGCCAACTGATCGTTGCGCTCCGCTTAGATAGTGCCACTAATTATTTCCGGAAATCAGAACACTTTACCTTTTTCCAGACTTTTTACAATAGGCCTTTTTTAGGAAATACTTCTGACAGTTGTCTGTATCATGCACGTTGCAAAGCCTAAAAACGGCCATTTCCAGTGATCTGGGAGTATTTTTGGCCAAAATTTTCCACGCTCCGCGTCACCTGTTCGTGGTCCGCTTAGATAATACCACTGACTAGATCCGGAAATCAGAACACTTAACCTTTTTTCTAGACTTTTTTACAATATGCCTATTTTTTAGGAAATACTTTTTGTCATAGTGTCACGTTGCAAAGCATGGAAAGGGCAATTTCCAGTGATCTGGGGGTATTTTTGGCCAAAATTTTCTACGTTCCGCGCCAACTGATCGTGGCACTCCGCTTGATAGTACCACTGACTAGATCTGGATATCAGAACACTTAACCTTTTTTCTAGACTTTTTTACAATATGCCTATTTTTTAGGAAATACTTGTTGTCATAGTGTCACGTTGCAAAGCATTGAAAGGGCAATTTCCGGTGATCTGGGGGTATTTTTGACCAAAATTTTCTTTGTACGCTCCGCGCCAACCCATCAGTGGCGGCTGAACAGGGGGGCTAAAGGTATGTTCAGCCCCCCCCCCCAATATTTTCCAAGTGCAGACATGAGATCCATATTTCAGGGCTGGGTACATGCAGCTTAGAACACTTTGAACACTCGGGAAGTGTCGTTTCCGGCCATCTGAGAGGTTGTAAATCCAAAAATTTTCTTGTACGCTCCGCGCCAACTGATGGTGGCGCTCCCTTTAGAAAAATGTATTACCATTTTTCATAGATTGATATTTTTTCATTAATTGAGAAATTACAGACATGAGATCCACATTTCAAGGCTGGCTACATGCAGCTTAAAACACTAGGGAAGTGCCGTTTCCGGCCCTCTGGCTGTCCGGAGTGTTTGTAAGGCCAAAAATTCTCTTGTACGCTCCGCGCCAACTGAAGGTGGCGCTCCGCTTAGATAGTATCACTGACAATATGTCCCCCCACTTTCAAAGACGGATCGCCCCCTGGATATATCTACCAATTAGTTATGGAATTGCCTTCATTTCTCTAGAAGGGGTTTTTGTCTACAAATTATAATCTTATGGAATTGCCTTCGTTTCTCTAGAAAGTGTTATGTCTACCAATTACTTATGGAATTACCTTCGTTTCTCTAGAAGACAATATGAATTCATAATAAAATGACTTTATTCCATTATGAAAAAGAAACGTTTTCGTGTGCATTTTACACTTCATGCTTTACCTTGGAAATGCATATTAAAGATATTTATCATCACTAATGACAATGTTTTAAAAATTGTTCATACTAATTACTAATGTAAAGTTCTAAACCATTAATAAAGTATAATGAAACCAAATACTTGGTCACTCTAATAACATGATTAGCTATTGAACAGATTTTCGTCCAGATTTATAAGTACCATTATACTCAAAACATGAAAGGAATTAAATACGATCATTTCATTTCATCACAAAACGTTTAGGAATTTGAAACGTGTGTTTATCATCTTAATATATTTTCAAAATTGGGGCAATACTTTTTTAGCGAAATGTTGAATTTCGAATTTTATATACAGTAGGCCTATGTTATATTGTAACAGGGGAAAACCTTTTTTTTAATATTTAAAAATAACTTTAAACCATTACTTAACAAATCATGTTGGAATTTTGCCAATTTTTCACTGCCATCAATGAGTAATCCTCTTTATAGCGATAAAGTTGACATAGTTCAATCAGGGAGTTGCTATTTGATATAGCAACTCTTCAATCTGTATACTTTGCAATACGACAAGTTTGTCTAATCTGAAGATACCATCGAGTTGCGCATCAGTGCTTAATGATCTGTAGGATTACCACCATTACTTCAATGTGACGGCACATTCTGCACATTGCTTTTAAAGATTACTGGATCAATCCCGTCAAAATATGTTTGCCGTTCTAAAATAACAATACAGTTAAGGCAAATCACCATGTTCCATTTTCCCATTTAAGATCTGCCTCTCATATAATTCCATACCTCTAACGTTGCATCCAATAGACTCATTAATGAGTTATAGTGTCATTCATTGACAAATGTCTCCATTACAACTACAGCAGTTCTAATGAAAACAGTTCTGTTAACTTTGCTGTGAAACGAATCAAGTAGGGTTTCATGTTATCAGTTCAGGACATTTGCATTGAAAGCTTGCATTGTTTTTAATTTGCCATTACACGATACCGTAGGTACCGGTGTTGACGTTATAGCTTAAAGTGTTGCAAGAGTAGTCGAGACATTTCAGAGGTTGCATCATAAGTGGTAAAGGACAACATGAAAAGCAAAATAGCACTTACAAAGTCGAAAACATTTCCCTCCAACAAAGGAGTACCACTAGTGCTGAATTGTTACTACTAATGTTTTACCGCTTATACTAAATACTAACTTAACATAGTTCATAGGTAATGCTATGGCAGCATAAAACTCATTTGAACTTAGGGAGACAAGCCTTACATTAACACCAGGTGACTTAATTTGGTATTTAATTTTTCAAAAGCTCGTCTACTGTGGTTGAATCTAATCCTGGTACTGTCTGTCGGGAATAGGCTATACTTCACGCTGTTTTACTAATCCACATCTAATGAAACGTTTGTACAGTCCTGTGAGGCTGTTGCCTAGTAAACCTACATGTAACCTCAATGCACGTGAACTGTTGAACCTGGCAGTTGGTACGAAATAGCTCGCAGGTTTATTATGTTGGTCTGCATCTGATATGCCGGGGCTCTCTAGAATGCGAAAAATTCAGAAGAGATCTCGGAGAAGCAAGAGTCGTTAATTGGACAGGTCGATGTAAATAGTACGAAGAGTACAACTGTTAACAATCGAGTTCCGGATACCTGGACATCACCCTCATATGCAGTAATATATGGTGGTAGCGGGCAGGGATATATTAAATATAAGATTTGAACCACTGGAAAGGTCACATGTAGCAGATTGAATAACCGTTACTGGTATGATAAGCAAGTTCATCAATCAGCCATACGTACTGCAGCAAATGCCATTGTTGGGAAATGATGAGGTCTTTTCATAGGGTCAATACTAGGAATTACGTCACGCTCCAAATAAGTGTAAACGGTTTAACAATTTTATGCCCCACCAATAATTTAGCCGGTATGATTTCACTTAAAAATAAATGTACATCCATTGAAGTTTTCCTCCTCCGATCGAACTCTTCCCTCTAAATCTGCACAGTATTAACAATGTGTAAATGGGGCAAAAGCCTAAAGGGCCAGCGGGCAGCAACTGCATAGAAAGACAGTTTGAGGCCTGAAGGAGTACATTGAACCTGTTCAATGAGAACGAAAAATGTTTATCTATGTAACTGCGAATATCGTTAATTATTGGGTCTTGACCAGAAGGTCTATTCTACTTCAAACAGATGTATTCCTCTGCTCCCTTTTCTTGGACCTGGGTTCCTTATTTGAGCTGTCCCTTAATTCGATTCTCCATACCTGTGGGTAGTGGGCCCAACGATTAGCTTCTGCCCCAAATCTGAGAATCTGGCTGCGGGCCCGATGATCAGTCCGGGGATTCTTCCGTTTGGGGAGACCAAAGTTCTCCCGAATGAGGAAAACCTTGTTCAACACTTTGCATTGATTTGCTAGTCCAGCAAAGACAAGGTTTAGCAAGAAGGGAGAGCTCTAGAAAACTTTTTTTTTTTCAAAACGGAAGGACGTGGCTTTCCGGTAGCTATGACAATGCAACTTAAGGAATATACATTTAATTCCATTACGCTAGACCGACTAATTTGTTAGAGGGTTTTGAAGCCCATTCGCCACTGGCACAAAGAACGCTTGGAATTGTTAGTAAAATAGACAAAATGACCAATTTCTCTCCAGATCGGGGGAATCTCTAACGAGTCTGTCATCTGTCTTCACTTATCTTGTTAAAAGAACCGTCCATGAAAATATTTACAAACTTTTGCGTTATCTACCCCATTACTCCCCCTCTCTCAGTTATAGCCAATCAAAACAATGAACGGCCTTCGTATTCCTTCTGTTAGCTTAACAAATTGTAAATAGCCTCCCGATGGTCCGTTTTGTTAAAGTAGTGAAGTGCATCTGTTCGTTTCAGGTAAAACAGAACCACGCATCACGAACTCGATGTAATTTAGGAGGGCATGATGGAAGTTGATGGCTAGGGAGATGCAATCTTTTACAAATTTAAAGGTGCGAAAATGTACTTTGGGGAGGGGGTGAAATACCTTCGAAGACCTTTTCAAAGTGAAATAAATGATAAATGATTTTTCAAAAAAAAAAAAAATCGGTTTTACGCTTTTAAAAGTACGCTCTATGAGGGAGAGTGGTCGCACTCTGTGGGAGGGGGAGGGCTCCACAGAAGAGTTTGCCCATTACTCTTATACTAGAGCGCCAATGGACAGAAGCTCATACCTTCAAACAAGGGTCCCTGGTTTCTAGTCTTTACTAGTACAAATGTCATATGACTTACAATGACCTCAAATGACTTATGACCCCAAATCTCGAACGCTCTGGAGGCAGCTTCCGGAATGTCACGAAAAATGTTTTCTGTTATCTTCATTTTGTAAGTTGTTTTCGTGAATACATCTTAAGAGAGCTCTAACGTAGTTCGTATTTTGACCTACGAAAATGTTAGTGAATCCCACCTCAGATCACTAACCAAGCAACATTGACAGGCAAGATGGACCCTATGGTCCATCTTGGGCCTTGGATCCTGAACACTCTGAAGGTACCACTAACATAGTATCACTATGAAAAACCATCAACACTGTTCAAGAGAATCTGTAGGAGTATGCAATTTGCAGAATTTTATAAAAAGGACCATAGGGCCCACATGGGACCTTGGACCAAAACATCCAGAAAACCATACACAGATCACTAACCAAGCATCATTATGACAGGCTGTCAATTCTGTTTAACATTAACTGGAGGAGGAGGGGTTGACCATTTTGCAATATTTCACAAAATGGACCCTACGGCCCATCTTGGGCCTTGGACACAAAATTCATGAACACCCTGAAGGTACCACTAACAAAGTAACATCATGACAAACCAACATTGTACAAGAGAATCTGTAGGAGGAGAAGCATTTTGCAGAATTTCATAAAATGGGCCATGGGGCCCACATGGGACCTCAGACAGAAAATTCCTGAACAACTTAAATGGCCCACCACCTAAGGAACTCTATGCCCAAGTTTCAAAGAAATCCACGAAAGCATGTGGGAGGAGGAGCATTTTAATCAATTGTGGATAGACAGACAGACAGACAGACAGACAGACAGACAGACAGACAGACAGACAGACAGACAGACAGACAGACAGACAGACAGAGGGATAGAGTGACGCTGTGTGATAACAATAGCTCACACCAGCATGCTGGTATGAGCTAAAAATGACGAAAAAATGGACGACCCGTTAGAAATCTGTGTGCCCTCATGATTATTTCTCTTTACATAATTTCAGAATTTCGCCACCAGTAATTAGGATCGGCCCTACGGGGACCTTCCAGTAAAGGTTCTATAAAGGATGCCGTTCAGAAGTAACATCTTCTGAATCACCGCAACAGTTCTTGATCCATCCGGTTTAACTGTAAGTCAATTTATATAATATACGCGCGTTTACATGATAGTCTACTGGCAAAAAGGTCTGTTGAAATAATTTTGCTTTCTAAGCATCAGCCTGGATACAGCAATTAAAATCACTTAGCACACACAAGTAATCGAGTTATACAATACCGAACTGTACAAAGTCATGCACTTGCAGATGGTTTTAGAGGAATAAAGATATGTTTTTGTGACTTATCTCAATGACGGTTGCTGTTTCGGGCGACTTCATACTAAGAAAGCATGCATTTACCAAAGTCTTTGGTAATGTGTTGTTGTATGTATCTAGTGATACCCCCTCCCTCCCTTACAGAGTATGGACATACAGCGGCGTTCGGCCTATTCTGTAGTATCAGTGCGAAGCTTCAATGTATTCAGGCTCTTATAATGTCGTGCAGGACAATCTAAGACCACGGCATCAAAGAAGACTAACTAGAAAATATTGAGAGGAATTCTTAATGATATTCGAAGAAAGTTACCAAAAGAACCCTTAATTGCCTGGTAGAAACTGCAGTCGGTATTGGTTTTTTTTTTTTTTTTGTCAAAGGCTTGTCTCGAATGATTTCGAGCGGTTTCGAATGGTCCTTTCACATAAATGACTTCAATGTCAATGGTCACTAGTCAGATCAAATTATATTCCACAAGACAGCTGTAGCCGCTTCCGGTCGGCGGGTCGACTGTATGCCGTGGTCAATAAATAGTACAATACCATGACAGATCCAACCAATATTAATTAGGCCTATAGGCTATCTCAGTATTATCGTGACAGTATCGTTTATCAACCATGAACACTGGTTATCACATCATGAAATAACATTTAAACATGATATTTTAGTTTACTGGATATGTAACTTTGTCTACAGCAAACGATTTTGTTTCGGTATGTTGCCTTCATATTCGTGATCTCGTACAGCAGCCTGGTCTTGGGGTGGTTTAACGTTAGGCCACTGGCTACGTAGCCAAACGAATAAGCAGTCTGTAAAGCTGTAAAGCAACTTGGTGGTAGCCTATACATCCGCCGACTACTCACACGTATGTTAGAATAAACTTTATCAACGTCAATTCACTATAAAACGTCAACCTGAACACCTGTGAAGCCCTTGAATGTTACATAAATTGGTGAAACTTAGAAGAATTTACAGAGATTGTATAGAAAAAGCAGCCGTTGCTTATAGCAATTCCCCGAAGAAAATTATAGAAATTCTCCAACTCGACTTTCACAAAATAAAGAAAACAAAAGACAGTCTATAGATGTCTGACGAATTTCCAAAACACTAAAGAGGTTATTTTGTAGAAACCTGAGGATTTTTTAAAGACTTCTACATTTCTTTGTTTTGTAATGCGGGGTACCCGTTCTCGTGTTCTCGCGGTCTCTGTGAAAAGGTCGACAATTATTTAGGGCGTGGGGGGGGGGCTAGAGTAATCAATACCTGCAATCTAGCGGAAGAGAAGTAATATTAAAGATAATTTGTATTATCATGGTTACGTCATTCCTGCTTGAAATAGACTTTGAGACAATGTACCTGTGAGTAATTTATGGAACGCCGATCGTACAAATTATAGTTTTGTGAAAGGTACCGAAAACGGTTGAAAAGAAAATGCTGAAACAAAAATCACCACTCTCCCTTTCCTCCTTGAAATATTTACAAAGAATATAAAAAACTACCAGGCTACGACAACGAATGATCTAAGTAGCTCTCGTCTCCTAGCCGGAGGAGCAGACATTTTGTTATTGCAAAACTATCTAATTAAGCAGGTTTAGTAACGAGACCTTACGGCCAGTTATGCAGGCTAATAGCTTTATAAGCCCACAGTCCCCGACTGCACAATACCGTGCAGGAACGTTAGCGAACTCAATCTAAAGATGATAAATTTTTGAAATACCTCACGATCCAAACTGATGGAACTGCTGTTTTCCGCTTGGATTGGTGGGGCGATTTTTGCTGATACCAAACCAATGATCACAGCTGTTTAGGCTCAGATTAGCATCTTGATTTCAGTGCTTGCGTCGAGACAAATGAGTAAGAAACAAGCACAGTCGTTTACAGTATAGCTTTCTTTTATTAGCTACACTCTAACTTAAGCATACATAGGAAGTACGTAATATCTTTTATGTATGCTTTGACTGCGGCAAATAGTTTTCTTTTTCAAATATGGCCCACTTTCGCACAACGCGTTTCAACTTCCTTCTGTAAACCAGTTAATATGTAAGCATCACATCTTACTGACAAATTAGTTTTAGTTTCATGCTATGGGTTCACGAAGTGCTTTCTGAAAGTACAACAAAGTGCGATGAAAAGAAATTAACTATTATCAAAGATGACCTAGTAGTGTCACTCATTAAATCCGCTATCTAAATACTACCATTTTCATTTTCTGGCCTTTCAGGTATTTGAACGTGTCATCACTCTGCTACTTTAAAATAACATGTAAGGAATGAGTGGAGATACGTTATGGAACTAAATTAAAAGAGCGAGAATAATTGTAATACGTAATCTAGGTCTTTCTTTAAATAGACATTGAAATCTATATTGCGGTACTCGCACTGTTCTTTTAGTTTATTACGGTACTTATTATTGGCAAATCTTTTCAAAGAATAAATACGGGGTTAATTTTTTATAATTTTCTTGTATTTAGTTTTGCCTTGTATGGTTTCTCTGCAAGAAAACGAAGTTGAATACGTTCCTACAGTACTATCAATTCCCATACTGTTTGCAAAATGATTGTGTATAAGTTGAGAGCACCTTTCATCTACGGGTCTGCTAATACTATTACACTTTAGAAACATCTGGGACATGAGAGAATGGACTCAAAATGTTAGTGTCAACTTTAAACAAACAGAACGAAACTTACGCAAATTTTACAACTATTCAATCAAACTCAAACTACGAGTTACCTTACTCTTCGTTCTTTTTTCTCTCCTTTTTTTTTCTTTTTTGTTTTGCTATTGGTGGTGGTGGTACACAAAAGACCCGGTGATAATCCCCTGTTAAGGATCAGATAATGTGCTCGAGAGTGTACCTTACTGGTACCGTGTAGACCAAATTCCAGTCAGATTGTCCTCAGGCTAATTCACTCGTAGCAGAAGCGAATTTCCTAAGGTCGACGGCATTCTCCTGAATCTATAGATTGCCACGTAAGTCATGCAACCTTTTTGTCTATTTATATATTACCACCGGTGTAGAAATTGTCTTGGCGACATAGACAACTGTTTGTGTAGGTACACATGCTTGCTAAATCTGTTTTCAACACAACCGATTAGATGAGTGCATATGCACCTGATCATGTTACGGTTTGTAAGTCATGTGATCTCTACACCCCCCCCCTCCCGAGCAGACTGTGTTTGCTCAGCTCCTCAGCTTCCAAAACCAGTGATATGACTGAACAAGGAGTATGCCGTGCAGCCTGCTACGTGGGCAATGTGCTCTCCTCAGGCTGATAAGATTGAAACATTATATCTAGTCTGGACGCACTTTCCTTTACAACTTCAGGTGAGGGGACTTATAAATAATCCAAAGTTATATTGTACAAGTTTTGTCTCTCCAGTTTCCAAAAGTAACATACCATACTATGGGATGATACCCACCAGGCTCGTAGCCACAGGATGGACTGATTGGACACGTCCCCTTTCACCCCATCCCCCTCCTCATAGCTATAAAGGAACCGAGAAATGGTATTCAGATGTACGGTGAAATCAAGGAAACACTGCTCCACTTGGCGTCTTAGACGCTTAAATAAACAAAAGTCCCCAAGAAAGGGAAATGGGAGATCACCCTGCATTCATTTACACACCAAATGGTTACTCTGGTTCGCAGCACTTCTACTTACAACCGTCGATGCGTTCAGTAACCAGGCCTCTGTTTACTGCGTTCGGTTAGGCTTTTATTTGAAACTTAAATACCAGTTCTGTTTTAGTAGCTCACTTTTCTAGCAGCAGGGAGCTGCCATTGGTTCCCTGCTCGAAGGTCTAAACTATTTTGTGTGAAAAGAGCTTCGTGATGAAGGGCTGATCCTACGCATGAATATAAGACGCTTGAGACCGTGCAAATTGTTTTAACAGGCTAGTGATACGACCAGGATCAGAAAATGGAAAAATTTGTACAAAGAAAGAGAGCTTGACAAAGCACAGAACCCACAGTTACGTCCAAATGAACGAAACAATATTTCGCATATATATAGTAAAGTAGCAGAAATCCACAAATACTCCAATAAATAAATAAGACAGTAAAAAGTAGAAATTACTCACATAATAGGCTGACTTTAGGAGTATGTTACAAATAGATTTTATTTTAAATTTTCGGTCCTCCTAGGACCACTTTACTGAGGAAGTCAACCTATTATGTGCTTATTTGCATACTTTTTACTGTCTTATTTGCATATAAATATATATATATATGTATATATATATATATATATATCTATATCTATATATATATATATATTGGTGCTGTATCCATATAATGTAATATATAAAACATACTTCCTTTTTCGTTGTTCTTTTTTGTTTCTATATATAAGAGTGGTCAATGTCCTCAATTAACGGCACATTTAATGAATACCGACAGGAATATATTTTGTTTCATTTTCCATATCGTATGACTGTTTGAAAAGTTGCGTAAACTATTCAAGCAACGATTTACTAACAGTTACTATGTAATTAAGTAATGACTCCACAACGTTCCTGTCAGTAGCGTAACTGGGGTGATAGAAGTTGGGGGGCAGGTATGAAAATAAGTAAATGTACCGATATCATATAGTCAATGTACCGATACTTTGTCAAAGGGTTATCACTTAACGAGTCACCCCGCACCCGTGAACCCCCTCCAACCACCCCAAATCTTGCATTATTTTCCCATACCTTCGCAGTTCATAAAACTACAAAGTACCAATAACGCCACCGTATGAAGTAGTATAATTTGAAAAATAGTTAAACTGTTTCCTGATTGAAAACCATTCGTATACAAGTCATGTATTCCAGTCAAATAATCACAACCCAGATACTGAATTTGTCAAAACTGTATCCTGACCATGCTGACTAAAAAAAAATGCATATACAGCGACGTCATTCAGTCAAATAACTATAACCTTGATCCTGAAATTTGACAATAATAAAAACTCTATCCCGCGTATACAGTCATGTCCTACAGAACAAGTATAACGGATGGCATAAATAACGACTGAATAACATAGGCGACGATTCGTCTTTGAAAGTGTGGGGGGGGGGGATATAGTCAGTGGCATTATCTATGCGGAGCGCCATCATCAGTTGGCGCGGAGCGAAGAAAAGGCCAAAAATACCCCCAGATCACCCGAAATGGCCCTTTCTAGGCTTTGCAACGTGATTCTATGACAACCGTCATTTTGTATTTTGGGGGTATTTTCCACAGTCCACACCGAGGGGAGGTAACGACAAGAACAGCAAATGTACAGAAAGACATCCCAGGACGACAAGGGGCGACCGCCCCTGCTCCTCTTCAGTTACGCTACTGGTTCCTGTAATATCCTTCATAGGCGTACGGGACTCTTCCAATTTGGGGGCAGAAACTTTTTTGCCCGAATCTCGAAAAGTTGCCCGAATTTGGTAGCAGTTCAGGTGCATAAAATAGACCACCAAACCACTACATGCGCGCAAAGCGCGAAAGTTTTTGCCCATTTTTCGGGCATTTGATCAAAAATTCGGGAACTCAGTCAAAATTTCGGGTAATCTTTACACTTTTACATCATCTCTGCCGGAATTTCACCTACTCTGTGCCCGAATTTTTGTCTTTTCCTCCCCGAATTTTCAACCTCAGAATTTTTTGGGTGCTGTCTGCCCTCCTGCCCCCCGCCTCGTACGCTTATGTTATCCTTGCCCAACCGGCGGACGTGCATTATAGGCCAACTCCTGCACCTATACTGGCTGCACTCGTAATACCATAGCGTGGGAAGCTGTTCGAGATTGGAGGGGGGAGGTGAACATTGTTTCACCGCCAACGTCCTGGGGCTGGGGTCTATGGGGAGGGAGTGGGAAATTTTTGAATACCTTAGGGTCCTAATATGATGCAATCTAGTGCAACATGTTGGGTAAAATTTAAGGAAAATTACGACAAACTTTTGACAGTTTCTACACAGGAAACAACTAAGGGGTTCTCGCCTTTTGATTGAGAAGGGACGGAAGCATACTTTCGTCCTACCATAGTTTTGACTGGGGGATAAGCTCCCTACCCGTCCCGCCCACCAACGTTCCCTACACCTATGTGTAATACTCGTTAGAAAATGTACGTATAAAAAGAGAAGTGCATATTCGATTGACCTACGGCTCGCTATCAACGAATTTCAAAGTATTTAAATGTTCTGGAGTTTGTTCGTCCATTCACACCATTGAAAGTGGTTATAAATTCTAAAGCAGTTGTAACAGGAAGCAACATTAATGGTACAACGTGAGGAATTTCATTCTTAAAAAATTTAGAAAAAAAAAACATTTCAAAAGAATTCGCAACAAAGAAGTTTAGGGACCCTTCTGTATAAAGAGGCAGTTCTTTGACGAAAAATTTCCCCCGAAAGATTATACTAGATTGATATCCTGAGAACCTAGGCCTAATGTTTCGATGAATTTAGAGAGCTTTACAAATTAAGAGCAGTACCTTAAAATTTCACCAGTTGGACGAGACTATATTTGGACGTGTATAGTCCAAAGATTTACCTACAAACTTTGAAAATTTGAGAGTCCACCTTCGTCTTCGTTTTTATTTATTTATTTTTTTTTTTTTTTGCAAAAGTGTGCCTGCTAAGACACAAAGGTTCTCCACTGAAGTCACAAATACATGCTTCAACAAAGCCAGCCATATTGGACCTCAGATTTATCTCGGGCAACATGGACCCTGTGTACAAAGTACCGTATTGGTCAAAGCTTGCACCTTCGTTTCAAAAAATGTTTTCTTGATGATGGGGAAAGTTTGTGGCGTTATCGTCTTGGGAAAATCACAGTGCCTACGGTAGTAATGTTTCGTTTCGAATGATTGCAAAAAGTAGAACTAGATGGGATTCTGGAATTCTTCAAAAGAAAGGTTATGGAGTGCGCATACAACTTGATTGAGCAGTGGTGACTTTATGTCAATCCAAGGAGAGTCATAAATTGTGAATTCTAGTTGCCCTTAACCTGGAATGCATTTGGGGTGATGAATCTCTGTCTGTAGTAATTAACGTGCAACACCAAAAAAGGATGGATTCTTGTAACGATTCTTCGATCCTTCATGTCGGATAAAAGATTGACATGTATATCTGAGTCCACGTGCTTTGCAGAAAGTTACGATCGCACTTAGTGAACGCCATGTTTAGCGTAGAGTAAGTTTCACTTTTCAAAAGAAAATGACGTCAAGTTAGAGCGAAGGTTCAACTAGCGAGTTCAACTAAGCGAGTTGGATTATTCGATAATTCGTTGCCGCGTGGAATTGTGGGGTACACGCAGGATAAACAAACTGAGCTCGGCACAAAGTGTGCTGCGGCCTATTTTCGTACGGTACGTTCCCAATTTTCGTGCAGTAAATACATGTATACCATTAAGCGTATAATTTAAAGTGTGGCCAGCCAAACTGAACGAAAATAGGGGTCACTATCCTCAGGTTTAAATGCCAATTTTTACACCCAAGAGGTGACATGCAGTCAACTGGAGAAAACCACACGTAAGAACCCTCTTTATCTTTGTAATGGGTTAAAAAAGGATGATTCGACAAATCTTTCAAGTAAACTCAAATTTTAGAAGACATATGTAGGTGTGGGAGTGTTTTGTTTATCCCGCAGTTTGGACGATGTGCGCATGTGCATACGAATTATCGAACTAGCTTATTTTGCCTATACCAATTCGCATAGACAGCTAGGCTACGTGATTAGAACGAATCACGTAGTCACAAGGTCACACGTCTGTTGCAACGGTGTGAAATATCAAAGTTGGTTCAGTTTACAACGAGGAACCAGCTATCGTATTGGTTAAGTGTGTGAGCCATCTCGTCTCAAGCACAATTAACCGGCCCATTCCTTACTGTAGTTGATACATTTCTGGTTCCAATGACTCAATGGCAATATGCATGTTCTGATACTGAATCACAATAAACCTATACACTACATACTGCTCACTGATTTGTACGGCTGTATGTATCGCACATCACTATAAAGTGTCAGCAGGAGGTTAGGAGAGTAGCCTAGACACCGTTAAGATGAAGAGGGGCCAGTCACTTCCAAATTCATCCTGCCTGGCTCTACGACGAGGGGTGGTGGATTTTGACCTGATGGGGTTCAACTCAATCTAATCTCTGCAAAGAAATTTCAGTGGCTAGAGCTGATTCTAGCCCTTTTATATTCATATGTCCCCTGCATACACCCATGCCAGAAAATTTCGAAACGTATGGTTCCCTACTACACCACCATCCGCACATAGTCCTGGAATTAATTGTCCATGACATCAAATCAAAAGACAAGTCTAAAAGTGCTCATCCATCGTCACAGCGAACGCTACATTTCCGAAGATGGCTGAAGACGTCGTTAGCCAATGGCACATCGCCAAGCCTGGGAGGGGAACGTGTTCCTAATTATCACCCTTTCCCACTATTTTCGGCTACCTCAGACGAGACCTGTTAAAGAGCGTCATTTCCCCCCACCCTTACACTTGGTCGTTGCCCCCCCCCCCACCAAAAAAAAAAATAAAAGCCTGGTTATACGTGCCTGCTAATAGTTTCATTGGCTGTGGCTGTATATGTTACAGTCAAGAAATGAATGCATACAGAGGAAGTTATCCCTAAACGCAAAGAATCTCTGCAGCCAGGAACATGACCTGCCCTTATAAGACGCACTACCTCAGTTCACTTTTGAAGGAAATTAACCGGGGATACGGCCCCTCTCTCTGCAGTTTTTAAAAATTAAGTTCATCCGTATAGAGGAATGTTATATATTACGGTACATCGAATGGTGTAATTATCCCCATATAGAAACTTTGAACCAGTCAATTATGGCAGTAATTTCACCACATTCTATTTATCGACAAATTTTGGCAAAATTCTTTGCTTAACCGGACAACTCCTACCCAGAGAAAACTCTAGGACGCTTTATAATTCCACATTTTCTAGTAGACGAGTTATCCGGCATGCAGACAATTACCATACTTGTGGATTTTCTGGGTGGATTTTTTCCTGGGGTTTAGTCATTGGGGGAAAGGTGTCCGAGACTGACAAACTCTCTGGATCGGAAGTTTCCGGCAGCAATGTCCGAGAACCGAAACACAACGAAATGAGGACATAATGTACCAACGGCACGTCTGAATAAGCGCACAGAGTAACAAACGGGTGAAGCTAAATTTGAGGTAAGAAACCTGTCCTATTATGTAACAAATAACCTCAATCGACATGTCAAGATATTAAAGGTCTGTGGACATGTAATAAATTAAGTTCTTCTACTCAACACAGCTAGAGTAAGATCTCCTTATCAACGGAATTATTTGAATATCTTTTACCGTTTTCAAGATATTTCTCTTCAACGTTTGACCATTTGTGGGAATTGTTCATTAGCTATGCAAAAATATGATGTGGAGTGTTGCCCATTTTCTGTATTTCTTTTGTTATTCCTTTATAAATTATCTGTTAATTACTTAATAGCTAGTTTCTAGTTTGGTGTTTAATGTGGATATTTTCAAAGAACTAAATAGGTACCTTCAAAATGAACCCCTTGAGGCAGCTCAAATTTACAGCTGTCCTTGGAATGAACGCTATACTAACAAAGGATAACATTACACCCAGTTGACAGGTCCCTCCCTGTATGTCATAAATTTGCATAAGTAGCTCATGTTCATTTATGATGTGGGTAAAAAAAAGTAATTGTCTTGTTAAATGGTTAATATTTGATGGATTTTAATGGGAATTCCGGCGTTTTTAATCATTTTAATGCTTTTTACACCAAAAAGGCAATCATCACATTTACATGTCTACAGAACTTTTAACGATCAATTGGTTGTCACTGCATTATGTTGAAAAAAAAAAACATTTTGTATTTCAATTCAAGTTTTCCTTTCCTAGTTTACATATTTAATTTAATCACCGACAATAATTTTCGTGGAACTTACTTTTCCCCTTTCCCCTTTTTATACCCAACATTGCTTCGGCAGTTGCAATGCATACCCCCCTTCCCACACACACACACACACACACACACAAGGAAGGAAAATCCCCCAGCTCGTTCCCTTCATTCAAAAAAATTCAGCTGTAGGTCACAGGAATCAATCCCAACTAAATATACGATTTACGTCCCTGTACTGCCGCGACTTTTAACTAGATATGATTGGTCTACAGTAAACTATACCATGTTACATTTGTCGTCCGATGCGAAAGAAGGCCTGAGCCTGTTAACTCTAAAACAGGTCAAGACGTACTGACCATATAGCTTTTACTATTTTCAATATAAGGGCTATGTATTTTTATAAAAAGAAAATAAAGAAAGACAGATCGGTCACTTTATTTTCAAAGTGGCTCACGCAATGCAGTGAGCAAGAGAGGGAAAGAGTCCTAACCGTAAATTTGAGAGCCGGATAATAATCCAGAGTGTATTGTAAATGTTTCTAAAAATTTTCAAATTAGCGTTAAGCCAATATTGAACACCTAATGGCACAACTGTACCGTATGTCTGTAATGTAGCCTACTAATGCAGTCGTACTGATTGCTAAACTATTTCATACCATTATGTCCTGTTTATTTAAGGTTAATTATAAACTGTGACTGTAATAATGTCACTAAACTATTCCTTTATTCCATCGAAAAACCACATCTGGAGTCGATTAAGAAATTATATTTGTACGAATGCAATTTAATCGTCATTTTTGTATAGCATCCATCATGCCATGTAAAATTATTGTATGCATGGCGTTCCAAAGGGACGTATCATCTACGATTATCATCGCATGCTCCGTGGGGAGGCTGCCTGTTTACCTTGCTATGCGTCGGGAGGCAGGGAGTTCTATATGAAGGTATGCTACCTATGATGGTGTGTAGGGCTCCGTCTCTTAACGCAACAATATCTACATGATAGCATTTCTACGTTCTCGTAAAATGTTTCGCTTTAAATCCCCAACTCATCTTCCCGGATTTATGGTAAGCCTGTTGACAGTAAAACTTTTCAATTGATATGTTTAGACTCTCTACTGGGATGATATATTTTGTCATGTCTTTTCCACAAGAAAGTACATAAGAGTTGCCGGTAGAAACTAATCTGGTCTTTTATCCTATATTGAAAGAGCAGGCAGAGCTGGGAGATGGTCAGATCTGTAGCTAGAGGGTGCCCCTCATGAACATCTCGCGCACTCTCCCCATTTGACAAATTTATTGTAAGATCAATCTAGGTTGTAGGAATTTCGTTGGGTGATTACTGCAAACTCCACATGGTCGTCGACCCCTAGTTATATCATCACTTCATTCCTATTGGCTCCAGGATGCTCCCTTAGCATCCTGAGGGCCAAGGGTGGCGGGGGGGGGGGGGCAAAAATGACTTTCAGAAAAGTAAATCTATGCACGGAGAGAGCCTGGTAGCCGCGATTTAGTTTGACTTACTCATGTTATTAGCCACATGAGTTGTTGACCTAAAGTATACATATAGGAGGCCACGTAGACCAAGGCTAGAGTTGACTGAATCCCTGAATTTATTTTTTAGTGTTGGAAGTATGCTACTATATTATTATTACATTTGACAAAGCTGAAGCATGGACCTACTAAGACCAGACTATAGGGAGACAAACTCAGTATGGGAATATGGCTGGCCTCTCACAAACACACACATTTTGCGCAAAAAAGGGGGGATGGACAGACATCGGTCCTCCGCGATGCTTCCCTGGAAGTCGACAATTGAAACTAGTACAGTGTGTACGAGTTCACACAAGTTGATCTTCTAAAGTTCCCCTACATGAAGAATGGTATACCTTTCGAGCTCAAAACAACACAGACATGTGACACATGTCACAGACAATGGAACAATATTTTATTGTTTTATTTTAAATGCCGATTGTTTGCGAAAATCACTGGCGTACGCAGGGGGGCATTGGGGCATGGCCCCCCTCACGGATGCCATTTTTTTTTTTTTTAGATCCTAAAAGTACGTAATTTTTTTACACAAATTTTACTTCAAAAGGTAGCATATGTGGCACCAGATTGCATGTAAGGACACCTAATTTTTCAAAAATTTTCAAAGGGGAGGGTTGTTTCCCCTTGCCCCCTCACTGATGCCAATATTTTCTACTTTCTCAAAATACGCAAATTTTGAAACACAAATTTTACTTTAAAAGATAGCATATGTGGCACCAAATTGCACCTAAGGACACCTAAATTTACAATAATTTTCAAAGTGGAGGGGGACACCGCCTCCCCTTAGACCCCTCCCCCAGGCCAGCGATCACACACCATACTGCATGTCCCCCCCCCCTTGAGAGAAATCCTGCGTACGCCACTGGCGAAAACCCCCGATAGTCGTTGTTAACTGATTTATACCTCTTACAAACAAAAAGTGACAATTGCAAATAGCCAGTTATCACCATCTGTTTTTATATTTTACTTACTTTTCATATGATAAGCTTATATCTTATTCGAACTAGGACCTACCCACCAGAAATCGATGACGGAGTTTGACTAAAATTCTGATTGATTGATTGATTGATTGATTGACTGATTGATTGACTGATTGGTTTGGATAAAGAGTCGGCTACTAGGTCTATAGTATGTTATAGGCATGAAATTTACAAAAATACAGATTTTTTATGAACCTTTACAGATTAAATGAAGAATGCAGTCACCCCAACAAAGAATTGTGTAGTAAACTACCCTACTTCCTGAATGGCTCTTGAGAATCATGTTACAGTATTTTTCTCATTCAATTGTAAAATTTACGTGGAGCAACTGCTTGGTTTACCTTGAATATGCAATATTTATGTCCTAAAATATCATGAAAG
>WURT03220414.1:0-26782 GCA_009936505.3 Holothuria glaberrima
TGACCCAGGCAGGATTTGAACCGGCAATCCTTAGATCACAAGTCCAGTACCTTAACCATTAGGCCACCATGCTCTCGTAGCATGGTGGCCTAATCATGCTTATCATAGTCAATACTACAGTACAATGTGTGCCTTACCATTTGAAAAAAGATAAACAGGTGGGTTGGTTGTGCATATCATGCACGCTGTGCTGTGGAACATTGTAAAAAATGTCATGTGATCAATATCCACCAATCGAAATGGTCTTTAGTTTAAATGGAAGCAGGCTGAGCTGCCAATCATATGTGACGTCAAAAAGATGTCCATTCAATCACAAAACTCTGACAAGAGAGTTTCAGTTTGGGGGACTGCGCCTGACCTTTAACAGTCAGTAGCTTTAGTATTTCCTTACTTTTACCTTGAGTAAGTTAGTAAGTTGGTTGGTTGGTTGGTTAGTTAGTTAGTTGGGATTTAACGGCACACCAACACGATTGTGTTATATAGTGTCACCTAGAAAAGAAAAGGGTGTAGTGCTGGGGTACAATTAACTAAAAAATGTTACAAGAGAGGTATTAAGAAGAGGATTCAAACATCATTTTTCAGACAATATTTACTTGCAAACGAGTTAATCCCTTTCTGGTATCACCATTGGATTGACGATCTTTTAGTTCTTATTTATAAACCTCTATTTCGAAATTATCTTTGATTATGTACACGTTCATTTTCATGTAGCCTAGTCTAGCCTGAAACAAAAGGCAATTGTTTGGGCAGCCAGTGGCCAAGCCTTGGTTGATCGAGATTTAAAGTTAAATAACTGTTATAAACGTTTAAAAAATGTATTTCCTTTGTGTCTGTTCGATTTAAATACGTCTTCTGCTTGAAAGATGGTCCAAAGCCAGTATCCTTCCCAATTATCGCAAATTCAGCATAAATAAGAAACATTATTGAAATACAAGTTCTGAAAATGTTCACATAAATTAGATTTATTCTGACAAGTAACGAAGAAAGGTAAAATTGCATTTCCGTATGGAGACTGACAACGAAAAGTTAACGACTTAATGCAAGGACCGAGTCTTCTCATTGTCTTTTCACAATGCGTCACTCACCCTAGTTGATTTTGATATTATTACAAAACATTATTGGGGAGAAAAGCAAGATCACCATGGGAAACAAATTTTTTCTAAAGAGCACATAGAATGATACGTGTCTCGCTCCTATCACCTAGTCATACTGTTCAGTAAAAACACTCAGCCCAAATACACAACTGGTCGACACAAACATCTACAGAACAATATATCTCAAAGCTTTTTACTTAGCAACGATCTTAGGCTATAGGTTGGCAATTTTGTATACTCCACTAGGACAACAGAATGATTGAGTTTGTAAAACAACAGAATGTCATGCATCATTAACAAAAATGTAGTATCAAAAGTAACTATATACAGAGAGAATATTAGCTCAATACTACAGCCGTATCTGTGCATTGTGTTAAGCAAAATACTCAGTTCGTGAGTTTAATACAAAGGAGGGAACCACTTAAGTGCTACTTTTGTGTCAAGATGAACTGTATTGTCAGCAAAGCAAAAGAACATAGGAAAGATTATACCAGGATTGTCCAGGTTGCTGTTGCAGAGTCAACCATTCATAGCACCGAGCTCCTTCCACTCTGCACAGAGCTCCAGCACAGCTGTAGAACTCATTCCGCTCTGTGTGAAGTCTATGCAAAGGTGAAATTTCTGGAAAATTAAACCCTAACAAAATGTAACCTTGCCACTATTTGCCAGTTCCCTGAATAACAATTGGGAGTTTGGATTTTAGGAAGGTAGACCAAGAAGACGAAACGCGCAGCAAAAAAAAAGGGGGGAACAAACTATACTGTCCAAGCGTATACGAGAGAACCACATCTTCATGGTGATTTTCAGAACGGTCTGAGGCCGATCTTATTTTAGGTCTAGACAATAAATCTCGACAGTACTAAGCACACTAAAATGTTAGATTTTATTCATTTGTTGAAGAATCTGTTCTCTGTCCGAGCAAAAACAGGTAGCCTAAACTGTCGATCAGGTCAAATAGGCTATTGAATCTCCATCTAGGATTATAACTTTATCGAACAAATGATACTCTATCCTACCATTGGAGAGTTATTCAACTTTGGGGTAGCCTTCCATGATGGCAGAGGCCAAGCGACATGCCCCCTTTTGCTACCTACTGCTTCCACCAATGTCAAGTAGTTACCATAGGTTTTGTTAGATTTAGGCCAGGGCTGATTAAATTGGTCCAGTTCTTACCGACCACATAACTGAGTGTCCTGTGTGACACAAATTACAAGATAAGCCTACTAGTACTGTATACAATGTGCAAAAGTGGTGCAACAAGTACGTGTGCAGCAATCTAGTCGCCCGTCTATATAGCCTATGGCTATAAAGACCCCTCCCTCAGTCTATTATAGGCCTACTTATAGACAACGTATTTCTGTACTGCTGCTTAAAACTGTTTCCTTTACTTAGTTTAGAACTTGCACAAAAAAAGAAACTAATTCATGCCCGAATGAAGATAGTACAGTCAAATTCTCGTATATGCAAGGTCGCAGAATACTGTAGCTTCCTATACACCTGCCGAATGTACAACCACAATATAGTAGTAAGTACTATAGACAAAGTGTCATTTTATTGCTAGCGACGATAATCAAAAAGAGCAGTGACTATGCCTGCAGTGAAAAGGAAGATAAGTGCTTTGGGACGAGTTTTCTATTTACAAAATATATGCCGTACTAGCCATAACTTTATTTAGTGGTTTGTTTTCAAATTTGTAAATTTCAGGCCACTCTACATTTTTACAGGCGGTTCGAGTGAACTTTACTCAAGGGCGACAATTCGCAATTGGCCGATCCGCGGGCTCGGGCCACCACTTGAAAACCTACTCTAGCGTGAATGTTTCACACTGACTGTATAGCCTATGTACTGTGTGTATAATGCAGCTGTAATAAACCTCGCTTACCTGATGTACAACTACAAGATCCCTCATAGTTGTGAATGATCTCATCAGACTACTGTCGACTTCAAGCCATCGGCCAATGGTTTCCCGACAACTTGTCGAAATGCTGGTACCAGAATGTTTCCTTCTGATTCTATGGCAAATTTTATCTTGGAAACACTCATATCCTGTTTTGTATGTTATGTAATAAGGCCCCTATATACCGCGGTACACAGTGCTAGAGCCACACGCGTATTAAGGTACGTTGTCAGTAGCTACAGCTACGTATGTTAGTGGCATACATATGTATTTTACGTGCATTGTAGCATTCGTAATTGCATCTTACAGTGTACAGAAATCAGTACAGTGCAGTTGGAGCTTCTGATTATCATGTCACAACCCGGCAGGCACACATGTTACCGTCGAGCACCTCAATGTATAGGATCGGTGAACATAATCCGTCACCCGTGTCTACATACGCAGGCTAGATCAAGTTACATCCGCATAAGCATTGAGCCCTACCCAACCCAACCCGTATCCACATTTAGCCAGAAGAGAGGGGTTAGGGCAGATAATCAAGAATCTTATTTCTACACTTCTTAAAATATTTAATAAGAGACCTTTACATGTCATACATCAATAAATAAAAAAATAATATCTTTAAGGACATATATAGCAAAGACGGAAATGCAAACGAAAACTCATGCTCTGAGCAACATTTTCACGAAAATTTGCGATTCAGGTTTTAATTTATTTCAGAAATATAACCAAAGAGTGTATTTAAACATCATTCACAAATAATTTAGTAAAGAACTGCACTCGATGGACCGTAATTCGTTAACATGACGTCGATACTCCAAAGTTGTGGAGCCTTTGTGCAGCCAAGACCGTTATGTTGGCAAATTCAGTAAACGTTGTCTTAGTAATGTTAATGAATTTTATACCATTCTTCGTAAAATGAACAGCTCGAATCGATTCCCAAAGAAATGTAATAATTACTCACTTTAAAGTAAATCAATATTGCGACTGGCCTTTTGTAAATGTCATGTAAGCTATTTATCTCCAAAGTGACCGTTATTTCTCAATTAACTTTGTACACAAATCAATTTTTAAGAATCACTCAGTAAAAAACTAAGACCTAAAAGCTAAAAGGTTTTGAATCAGCGGAAAAGCTGAGCTCTTCTTTTGAGTAAAGTTTTACATGTCTGTGCAAATTATTTCATGTAAGATTGCACGTTTCATCTTTTTATTGACTTGCCTCCAAATGGAGAAAAAACCATATTCAAATAGCGCAGCTAACTAATAAGTATTATGCAAAACAAAGCATGTACACTCTTTGACTTTTTTAGCATTGTAATGATTTGCTGCACTTGTCCATGTCCTACTTTTTTCTAATCCACTCAATGTTCGTAATACAAACAGAATAAGAGGCCATTTACGAAGAGACACAATGAGTGACCTATATGCTACAGTGTATTGAAAATTCTTAAAAGGAAACTTTGCCAAACTGCAGTGTCGCGTTAAGTAACAAGGTTGACTAGAATCAATGATGGCAATTGGGGCAAATATCGCCGAAAAACGAATCGTTGACATTATTATCTTTTTGAGAGGGAAGAAACATTAATTATTGTCTCACTTGAAATATGCCCACTTGATGCAGGGTGAGCTTAATGTCTAAATTTTTCGAGCCATCAAAACATAAACATGTCAACCAGTCATTCAGTCAAAATCTGACAAGTACAATTTTAAAATCCTATCTTTTCGCAGGCGTTGATTAAAGGTAAATGGACAATTGCAAGGAAATTCAAATCTGGAGCATTTTATACCTTTTCTCGGTCTACATATATTTAGGAAAAGTTATACATAGTGCACATTGGCCCAAAATAATACTTGTAGCAAGAAATACATACCAAACTACCAGAACAGGACATGAACGTAACGTCTCAACATAACATAATACATTTCATGTTTATGTCACGTCCTTAAATGCCAAAATATGTACTTATTCAGGAGGCAACATCTGAGCATCATTTTCTATGTTAGAGGAATTTCACATTTAAACATTTTCTGCAAAAAGGTTTATCAATCTACATTGAAAATCAAGTCAAACGTTTATTAAGTGTGTTGGCTATCAGAGTTGGCAAAATACCTACTTTGTGGAAAAGGGTAAAGAAAATTGACAATTAATGACAAATATTGTTGCGTAAAGTACGAAAATAGCGCTTACGCGGCATGAGAGGGAATAACCGTTATCTTTCGAACTTTAAAATGCGCAAAATGGTGCATACACGTAATATAAAGATACATTACTGAATTCTTTATTGTTGGTGTTGGATTTAACTCAAAGACTATAGAAATACAAATCGAAGTTCGCAGGATGCGAAAGTCCCTCCAATCTAAAACCATCTATGAAATTTAATTTATTCGAAATCAAGGAGTAAATTTTAGTGTTGGACAGATTATCGTTATTCATTATCAGTGTCTACCGATATTCCCCTCTTTCGTCCTGAATCAGCTTCGATAAAATTTACCTTGAAAGCCGATATTACCCAACCGATATTTATCGTCCCGTATTTTATGGACTGGGTACTCCATTTGCTTAATTTCGAATACAAGTTCCATCTTTGCCTCATCAGAATGAATTGATACTTGGTTGTGGTGCCTGTTAGCTTATGGTTAGTACCAAAATGCTTATTTTCCAAATATGGGTATTGGATCGGTATTCGCCGATATTGAAAATTGAAATAACGATATCAGTTATATTTGCGATATTAGTACAACAGTGATAAACATATGAAGGCCGCAACATTTTCACACAGCAAACCTCACACCAATGACATGCACAATGTTACATATGAAATCACGACATTAATGCAATATGATATTTTTCAAAGCAAACCATATTAGTATATCTCTTAATTAACATTTTCTGAAAGTCTGCAGACATTGTTAACTTTTTTACCTCAGCCAACCCTTAATTACGTACAATGATATCGAAAAAACAGATTTAAAATATTTTAAGTTATGTACATTTGAATGTAGAGCAATGAAAATAATGCGTATGTGCTAAAGTTACATCTCCAGGTTTAAAAATTTGCGTTTTTAAAGGTGCACCAATTTGGCATAAAATAAATTCTGGGTAAGAATTACAACTTGAAACTACCCTTATTGAGATGTGGAGGTGTTGATATCTGACGTTTAATTAAAGAATTACATTTGTGATATGCAACCGGGTTGCTAGAGAGAGCTTCGTGTCCATATCACGGACTTAAATACATGGACACAGGATCACGTGATCAATACGGTCGCCACCGTTCGAGCAGATTTAGGCGAACCAAGATGGCCGCAGAGCTACTACATTTTGCCCAATTTGACGATGAATCTGCTACATTTCGGACAAAATACAAACATCAATGGAAGAACAATGTCACAATCCGTCATTCTTTTTGCTGAATTTGACCTGAGCTTGCATTCTTTCTAAAATATTACAAGTTTCTCACACAATCCGTCAATACTGTGCCACTTGAGGAAGTCCAGACTTTTACACACATCTTGGTACGCCTTTTTTCGAAGGACGGTGGCGACAACTTACGCATAGGATGTAAGCACCTGTGGCCGTACGTTAGTGCTAGCCTAGCCTATATGCTCTCTTCATATACAAGAAGTCCTTGGTCTATATGCAGCAGCTGTTCCTTTGAGAAGACGCAAGTGTTTTGAAGTAGGATCAGCCCCCAAAGAGTAGCCATAAAAATTCATGTAGGCGTTACATCGGTTGCTGCGGCTTACCAACATGTAAACTTCATTTTTAGCAGATATTGTTGTAGATAGAGCGAAGCCAGTTGAATAGTATAAGGTACAAAACTTGCTTTTTGTACCGTTTGCTCGTCAATATGTAAATAATCAGATTTATCGCAGAATTTCCTATTGTAAGAATCTCTAACCGCATGGTCCATACAAGTACTTCACCCCAACAGTAGCCGTTGTACCCACCATCTACGAATGACACATGATGAGGTAAATAACAAATAAGAAACATGAAAAGGATGAGGAAAAGTTGTCCTCCTGCTTGGTTAAGCTTATTCAAACGCCAAGAATGTAAAGTTTTTTTTTCGCCAAACTGCAGATGATTTCGAACTTCTTTGTCGCCTGCAAACGTACTTGTTGGGTCACTAACTGCCTCAACCGTGTTCTTTGTGGAATGGGTAGAAGAGGATACGTTGACGCCTTTTGATTTCTGATTTGCCTTCCCTACCTGTCCTACTGAATCATTTAATTCTTTCATTTCCAGACTGAGGTTTGTTCAAATTTTGTCTCGGCTATTTACTTGCCCTGTCCAGGGGTTGGTCATTTCAGAACTGCCCTCTGAGACGGTTTTGATTTAACGAGCAGCTTGCAGAAAACAAGACTGTTTAGAAATAACAGCACAAAGAATGGAATGACGAATGTGGTTATGGCCATGATTGAGAAATTTATGGTAAATAGAAAACTTTGTCGGCAGTTAATAAAGAACAAGTAGCTGAGGTAAAATAAAAAAAAAACAGTAGAGAAGAGTTAGTAAGAAACTGAAAACCCACACCAATCTTACTGAAATTCTGACTCTTTTACGAGATTGATTGATATTTAAGAGCATCTGAGAGAAGGTAATGGCGATCCATGGTCATTACGATAGTTAGTAAAATGATGATATGTTGGAGTTCTAAAGACACGATTCCTTTTACCATTATAGGTGCATCATATGCTGTTTCCTCGCCTCTGTCCAAAAGAGTATTAACAACATAGTGTACGGATACCTGAAATGTACACGTACCGTTCCTCTTTGCTGCTGATGCACGCTGTGAGAATCAAACCATTAGCGAGTATTACAATGCATCCTTCAATTACAACGCTAATATCTGTAAATGCTTGTCTGGAAGGCTTATTGCTATAGTTCGTTAGGATAGCTGTTAATATGCGAGAAGCAGCTTTCGTTCTTTGCAAAGGTGGCATTCATTCCGCTTGCAAATTTAAATATAACTGAATTTCACAAAACGGCAAAAAAGCCCAGCTGTTTGAACTGTTTGGAGGAATCTATTGCAGTGGTGGTAATAGAAAAAGAGCTAGGGCAGAATTTAACCCGACAGAAATAATGCGCTTCATACGTTTGTATACGGTTCGATAGTAATCCTCTTCTTACATGGGAGTTAAAGACCGAGATCTGTACTGTTCATTAAATTGTCACTGTTTTCATCTGTCCTCGCTGAGGTACAAGTTTGAAGTTACCTCAAACCATGTGAAGTCGTAGGCATGGCTATGAAATGAAGAACAATGAACGTATTCGGCCGCATACAGCGATATGTGTATAAGAAAACTCGGGGGCGAGATGGAGTTTATTAAAAATGGTACTCAAAGTAAATTTCTCCTTTAGAAAATTGATGTGGTACTTTCACTGGATAAATCATCAAATAAAATCCCATACGTCTGCATTCGAGAACTGCCTTTCGACCCTGAAGGTAGAAACAACAAGAGTTCTTGCATCAACGTCTAAACTGCTGTTGGGTATGACTACCACTACCTACAAAAGGTCTAGGAAGCTACTTTTCTTGATGTTAGTTTCACTTCACTGGCACAGCAAGAGACATGACTAACATGAAAAGGAACTTTGTAACTAATTACAGATACATTTGGGATGGTGGCTAAAGTGGGGAATGGGAAGGGCATTTGGGGGAGTGTGGTGCTACATCCTACACTCACATTATCCCCAACATTTGAAATTTCTGATATAAAACAGGTCACGTTTATTATGAAGGGGTCTGACTTGTAGGTGGTTCTAAGATGATAAAAAATTGTACGAATATAAAACACGCAAGACGTTCTACAAGAACTAATCAAAAACAAAATCTGTAACCGGTGCTGGCGCGGGCTTTTTCGGCTATTATGAACCATTCAAGAGAAAATCTAACGTATTGGAATTGCTTATGAAATACTTTTCTTATCAAGATTGCAAAGTTTAGATAGTAAGTGTCAATTAACTTCATGAGGATGGTGGAAGTTGGTGGGGGGGGTGAACAGCAGGAGGGGTAGCAATGGTTTTTAAATAATAATTTAGCAAAGCACTGATCCTACAGGAAGTAAACAGGAGGCAGTTCTACAAAAGTTCAAATAAGATACCTACTTCTATTGAGCTCACTCGGGGTAGCCTAAAATATTATTGAGAATGCGAGGACCGTGTATGGTACGTGTACATGGTATACTCTTATTTGAATTTGAGAGTCTCTCGTCAAAAAACTGTCATGGACAGCCACCGCTCATAAGTTCGAAGAAAATTTATGTAAGGTACCTAGCAAAGTTTTCAATAACAATTGCCCCTTGCCTGCACATCTTTGAGCTCCCCGAGCACTTTATTAGTAAGTATTCGTTGCAGTTGCGAGTGGAGCGAGCCGAAAATATTCTTTGTGGCATTGTTATGGTATCTGAAAATAAATGTTTTTTTTTTTTTTTTTTTTCATTTAAAAATTTGAGTAAAGGTATTAACAGCTCCTTCATACTTTCTCTGGCCTCTCTTCTTTTCGTTTCTCTTTTATTTTTTATTACTTTTAAGGTCTGAATTTTGTGAGGGAGAGTGGTTTTTGTCCTGAATGTTGTCCCCCTGTAATGACGCTTAGAGTCGTTAAAGAACTGCTCTGCAGGGCCTGAGTTGATATCATGAAATACTCTAGTCTTTCCAAAGTCCCTTCGACTTTCTAGAGAAGAGCCAAGGTGCGAAACCAAACGATTAATTCCTAACTGAGGACTTCTGCTCCCTTAAGGAGCTACGTCCCCGAAAAGACAAAAACTTAGCTAACCAACCTCTCGACCATCAGACCTTTACATCACGGGTCTGTCATGTGTGGTCCGGTCGATCCTATTCCAGGCTGAAAAGAACAGATACTACACATGATCTTAGCTAAAAGGTCGAGAAGCGAATTGTTATTTTGAAATACTCTTGTCTGAACACAGAGCATATTCAAGTTGCTACATCCGGCTGTAAAACCCGCTGTTCGTGGATAAAATAATATGACTTGCTTGGAAACGTTAGTGTTAATATTGCTATTTGATGATGACTTGCTTGGAAACGTTAGTGTTAACTATTGCTATTTGATGTTTATATATGTTCTTCTATACATCCCTGCAGGAGTGTCATCTCTTACTGAATTTTACTGCAATTTGTTTTCAAACAAGAAGCTAAACCTCGCCTTTCACTGAAAATCTAATGAAGCTTCCGTAGAGGTTTCAAGGTCACAAAAACAATAAAATACGTCAAATTTCACTGTTTTTATCAACTTTTGATTCACTACCAAATCAACACATTTCAGTGCCAATTGAAATTTAGCTAAACAATAACCCGGATATGGCAGTGAATTTCCAATTCGGTAACTGTGGTTTGTTCAAAGTGCTTCATTGTTGAAGAGGCGAGGTCGCTATTTTTTTTATTATTTCTTAAATAGAGCCGAAAATTAAATTCTCATGTTGATAAGGGTCTTAAATAGCTTTAGTCTCTTCTAAAGAATGAGGAAGCTGCTCGTCGAGGTGGTAAATTATTACCTCTCTCTATATGATTTGTAATTCCTTACCTTTGCAAAAAGACATAAAAATTGCATTGCATAATGAAACAAGCTATCATACTTGAAGAATCTTTCTCTCTTGTGTCTTAAGAAATTCCATGAAACCCCTCACTATATAACTTTTACACTGTCATTAAAGGTCAAACGATGTGCGATTGAAGAGGGGTCGGAAGTGTCGTCACGATTATGCTTTGGCGTGAGAAACTGTCCTGAGCTGGGGTCGGAACAACCGTTGTTTCCTGCTGAGGGGAAGTAGGTGTCCCTTGTCCTTGAGAAATTTTTTGAATATCTGAAGTCCTAAGACGCACTTTGGTGTGGTATATCGCAAAAATTCAAAGCAAAATTACCATTTTTAGACAGTTTTACAGAGGAAACAATTCAGGGGTTTTCGTCCTTGAATAAAATGGGGGGGAAGGAAGCATAAGTCAGCCCCTTATTTTTGGTGGGAGCGTAAGCATCTTACTGTGCAAATGAGAAAAAGGGGTATCTTGCAAAACTATTCCCATGGACTAAACCCATGTACTGTATTTTAAACAAATTGCAAAATGCACACATGGTTCATCATATCAGAAGTATTAAATACTGTGCTTAATAAATAGCAGCTTCTGAAACCAAATTTCGCAAATTAACTTTCTACTGATTCGACGGGTGCCGCCTTAGGCAAAACAGGCAAAATTTGAAAACGCGGAATTTCTAACTTTCGTCATTAAATCGCATAAAAATTGTTATCAAACAATTACAGATGCCCACAACTCTGACCACATATCTCATCTGATTTTAAAGATATTTTAGTTGATCAATGTAGTGCAGTTAATATTTCCAATGGACTTGCCTTTAGCAAACTCAACGTCTAGATGAATCACCATCGTCTCTAATGATTTATTGTTAATCGTAATTAAGATTAGAATAGATTGGAATAACATTGTCTATATATTTTATTGTAATCTCTGGATCGCGGCCTCTATGTTAGCGAAACATTTTTTTTCTATTCCAATCTTGCAGTATACGCGGAACTTTACTATTCTACTATATATACATATATATATATATATATATATCTCGGTCAAGTCTGATTGGTGTTTACTAGGACAAGCTCTCCAATTCTTTTGTATGAACGAATTTTGTACATAATCGTGTCATTTAATACATTTCATGATACTGTATTGGTGGAGTTCTATGAAGTCATCTCAACTTTTCTTTCTATATTTTCACTTCACGTCGTGTTTTGCTTTTCTTCTTTCCATCTACACATATACATATGTATATAAATATATACACACACATATATATATTCATATATATAAAAATATATATATAACGCTAATTCCCCCCTTAAGGCGAAAGTCTTTATATCTTCCTACCTTAAGGCGAAAAAAAAAACAATAAAATACATAAGCATATATTTCCCCCCAACGTCCTCAAGATATAAACAACGTTATTTCAATGGCCTGCCATCGTGTAAACAGATAGGTGTCCGTAAATTCGTCGACTTTGAAGTAATAGCATATAGATTGTCTGTAAAAGGACGTTACTACACATTTACGTATTCTTATATAAAAAGTGTGTGAAAAGGTTAAGGGGAATCCGTTTTTTCGCCCTCTTTTTTTCTTCGCCCTATGGTCGACTTTTCAACAACTTCTTTCGCCCTAAGGTGGGAATTAGAGGAATATATATGTGTAAAGTCAAAGTACTGTGTAGCACCTTTAAAGTCGCAGACTTTTTCACAAACCTTTAGCACTATTTTCTACTTATTCCGACCTATAAATATATATATATATATATATGTATTTAAATATATATACTGAAACAACGAAACAACGGAAGCATGAAACTTCTAATGCAGGACAAAACTCAATAACTAACAGTTCGTGGGTTTATCCAGATATCCTAAATGCCGTTTTTACAAGATAGACTTCACGGACAAATCGGCTATTAAGTTGGTCACTACATAACAAACTATAAAAAGGGTTATAACAATAGATACCCCAAATAAGGCCTTCATACAAACAAAAAGCAAGCCTTTGCACTCATATATATATATACGGTACAATATATATATATATATATATATCGCTTCCCACAAGCTGTATATTTATATAAATATTCTATTGTTTTGGATAAAAGAAGAGAACTGTTGTTTCTCGCTAATCCGTAATTTTCTGTAAAAGAAAACAGCATATGTATAAGAAAATAGTCTCTTTGGTTTCCTAATTATTCTTTGCAGAGACTCTTCATCCTTAACCTGGCTCAAAAGTGGTTATAGACGAATGTGGCTATAAATGTTTATATGACTAATATGTAAAAGTTAATGAATGAAATAAGTTTTGTTTCAATAGTTTCAAAATATCTTCTTCAATATTAGTGAGAAACCAGTTCTCTCGAATTTGTAAGGGGCCTTCAGTGAAAACAAAATACTGTTTGCTTTTTTCGATTTAAATTGGACGTCAGAAATTTAGGAAAGAATCATTAATTTACAAGTTAAAACTGCATAAATAATTTCCAAAGCAAATCAGTATGCTAGAGGATTACATTTACCATAATTATGTAAGTTGTGAATGATTCAGAAATACTTAATTGATGCAATATAAGTAGACCTTGGAGTAGTCATATGATTGTTCCATTTAATGAATTTAACGCTGTGAACAGAACCACTTTAAACGAAGTATAAATAAAACTTGTTTGTTGTATCGTTTGCTTGTTATGATGTACAAAAATGGATTTATCGCAGCATTCAGTACAGTAAGTAATTCAAGCCATACTGTCAATGCAGAGGCCTCACTCCAATCCCATCTTTTGAAGGCAGCGTAAGCAAAGGAAATATGGTGAGGTAACCAACACAGTAGAAACACGAACACTATGAGGAAGAGTTGACCTCCTGCTTTGTTCAGATTTTTCATAGTGAATGCATCTTTCCTTTGTTTAGTAGAAAATTCGTGATCGTTCTCAGGCCATCTAACGTCCTGTTCGTAATTTACAACCGTTTGGGTCTCGCTATGTTTGTGTACCATACTTGAAAACCGATTACACCCTGCCGACTGAGGTTCCATCGTTAATTTTGCATCCACTTCACTCAAATCATGATTTTGTCCTTTATTTCTTGATCTAGGCACCGAACTCTTCACGGTTGTATCAGGATCTTTTCTATCAAATGCTCTTGATCTTACTTGCAATTTGTAGAAAACGAATGTATTAAGAGCTAAAAGAACAAAAAAGGGCAGTGCAAATGTAACAATTGCTACAGAAAAAAGATTTATGACAAAGAACAAGTTTTGTCCACAGTTTAGTAAAAGGTGTAGACTGATGTAAAGTAAAACTGTATTTAACATTGATACAATTATGCTGAGGAACCACGCAAAGACAACTTTAATACGTATCTTCTTTCGCGATTGATCCGAGACATACTTTAGAGCATCAGAAACCAGATGGTATCGATCAATAGCCATTAGGATAGTTAACAGTATACTGGCGTTAGCAATGCATAAGGACGCAAAGCCTGTTAGCACCAGACCAATGTTAACGTTTGAATATTTACCTTTATCTAGAAGAGCACGCACTGCGTATGGCACATACACTGACCCAATCAAAAAGTCTGTTATTGCGCGATTGAAAATGTATGTATTAAAATGTACTTTTCTTATCTCTTTGCTTGTGCTGAATGCAACTATAACCAGTCCATTACCTAGAACAGCAATAATACCAATGATAACGAAACCTAAAAGAGAAAGAAAATAATTCACATCGGAAGAATTAACGGCCGCTGCAATATTGGTGTAGTTATAACTTAGAGCTAAGCAGTTTACACTTTCTCCAAACGTGGTATTCATGATCCAGTTCGAAATGTCCTTCAGCACATGCAATTATGCTCTCTGATGGCATACGCCTCATTACCAATATCGAGTTAATACGAAAAGATAGGAGATGCTCCACTCTAAAATATGATTTATGTTGCTGCGGGAGTAAGACTTGTACTGTGATACTTTCTCATGTCGATAAATCGCTCGTTCGTTCTCCATGTGATGGGAGTTTCTGTACAGCTATACTCCCTTGTGACAAATCAAAGAATATGTCTGGATATTGCATGCTCATCATAAAAAAAACGTCTCAGCAGTAATACGTCGCTGGTGAAAATGTCGAAGACTAAAGTGTAGACTCAAGTAAAGTAAGTGTTCATCCCACACAGCTGTTTACATAACCTGCAGTAAAGTATTCTATAATTGTTAATACATCACTTTCAATAATGCTAGATAATTCTGAGTTGCCTTGTCCAACATTTTAGTGACTTAAATTTCTTCTACAAGAACACACCTAACCAGAAAATATTGTTTTCGGTGCTTAAAGGGGCTCATTTAGTTGATATAGATGGATTTTAGTTATAAGTTTGAAGGAAATCATTGCATACCAATGTTCTCATAAGCTTTATTGCTCATGTTTCACCTCCTTTAATTACCGAATATATGAGAAATTGTAGTTCTTGTGGAAAAGGATTACATACGATTACCGGCACTATGTTATGTAAGAAATTGTCTGGTCACGAATTTATAATAAAGGATTTTAATCATTTATTACTTTGTCATTGTCGTGTCAGTCGTGAGTCAGATGTGCAGAATCTCTAAATTTGGTTATTTACCATCAAGATGTAAGTAAATCTCAACAATTGTGAAAAAATCATGAATTTTGTGAACCAACTCAATAAGCCCCTTTCATATAAAACGCAAAGCATAATGTGAATAGGCCTGGTGTGCTTTCAATATGTTACAACAAGTTTCTTTAACAGATCGTCAGCGATTAACGAAGCTTCGATTGGATATCCTCATGAGTTTCAACGTAAAGACTTTCTGATGACAGAAATTGCACAAAATTGCCATCAGGCGTATTTATTAAGAACCTTCACACTGAAGGCACAAAATCGTTACAAGAAACTCTGGTCACAAGAATCACCATGACCAGGGCCGTAGCGAGCGGAGGTGTGGCGTGTTACACCCCCCCCCCAAAAAAAATTGATCGAAGTCAGCAAATTTTCCGTCTGTAGGCAAAAAGGGGAGAGGGGAAGAAAAAGAAGAGGGAAAGACGAGAAGAGAGAAAGAAGAGTAAAGAGGGAAAGAAAAAGGGAAGGAAGGGAGTGAAGGAGAAGACGGAGAATGGAAAAAGAAAAAGAGAGAATAAGAACGAGAGCGCATGGCCAGTCTGTTATCGGGTTTTTCGATTTTCGGCTCTTCATTTAATTGACCCATTCAAGTTGAACGCCCGTCGGCAAATTAATCATGCATGTGACAGCCGTATCAACGGCCTTCGGTGTAATAGGACGAGTGACCAAGTAAACCAGGGAAAGGAAGGGAATTGAAGGCTTCGTTATAGGTGCGCTATTTCGGGTCATATGTCATTCTTGGAAAACCACGTTCTGGACATTATTCCTCACTTTTATCATCACCATGGGATCAGCAGCACCCAATAACTTATAGAAAGGGTATCCCTAGCCCGTTTTCTAAACCCTTACCTTGACTTCAAACACATTTTAAAAATTCCTGAGGATCCGGTTTACCCACAAACATCCTGGAAAAATAATGAGTGCCACGAGTGTCTTCCCTTCACTGCACCCTGGCGTTCAACTTTTGAACACCAAAATTTAGCAGATATAGAACGCATCAGTGGCGTACGCAGAGGAGCATTGCGCCATTCTCCATGCCACTTTTTTATTTATTTCCTAAAAATAAAAAATTTAACACAAATTCCACTTCAAAATGTAGCACATGTTGCACCAGATTGCATGTAAGGACACCTAATTTTTAAAAAAAAATTCAAAGGGGGGACACTCCCTCCCCATAGACCCGTACCCCAGGCCGGCGATCACACAACATACAACATTTAACTCTAGTGTTAAAATTCTGAACGCCTTATCTCCATTTTTGAACGCCAATTCGAACGCGTGACTGGTCTAGTTTTCAAATGTAGAACGCATAGCGTTCAAATCCTGTACGTCAGGAAAATGTATTATGAACCAAATAAAAACTTTCCTGGAACTTCATTTTTTCCCAGAAATGTGCTGAAACCTCAGAGCTTCCGGAGTTCCGGGGGCTTCACCCTCTAGGCCCCCGCCGAGTCTTTGCCCCTGAACCCCACCAGGGGTCCTAAGACGGGCCCCTGGACCCCACCCGGTGAGATCCAACATATAAATATTCTTTGAGACCAAATGGTTGCCGCTTATTCTCTTGCTCTTAAAACTTCTTTAGACTTAGTACTGAAGACATTGGTTTGTGTCGTTTGCTAGATCTCTAACACACATACTGTGATTGTACCAATTAGCATTACATTGCCAGTCGTCAAGTACAAATTTAAAATTTTAAGCATTCATCGTAAAACAACGTCATTTCAATTAACTTCAGTACAGATTTTCTTAAGAACCCATATGCTGACAATTCTTTCTACGAATGTGAATAGTTGTGAAAGTTGTGATGTTTTTGCGAGGCTTGACCTGTTTGTCAAGATGACACCCAAGTAAAAACCTTTGGAACACAAGGAACTTTTATTAGTTTTATGGACAGGCATTTAATTTAAAACCTTTACTGAAGCTCAGCTCATATCGGCAAAGAGGCTGCATTTCAAAATAACGTGTAAACAATAACATTTACAGAGTAAAAAGAAAATTAAGTGTCCTGCAAATCTAAATTTGTTAACCTGGAAAGGGATAACGTTATTTTCAAGCACATATTGTGTGAAGGATTTAAGCGTTGGGTTTCCATTCATTGCACCTCCTTTCTTCTTCCAAAATTCCGTATATCTCTTATCGTTTCAAGTGTTTCATTTCAAGACTTCTACGTTTATCTATTATGAAATATATCAATTTCTTTCTTTACGATGTAATTAAAATATGTTGCGCAAAGTTGTGTGACTGAATTGACCACAAGGATATTTTCAATTTAACAACAAGCTTGAACAGAATCTCCTTTGTGCTGCTAAAACAATTTAATAGTACTGGAATATTCTTCGAAACCAGATTGTATGCTGTAAGTCATCAGAGAAGTGTGTCAGTTGAGTATTATCTCCCAGAATCGAACTGTATACACAGATGCCTATTAACATATAAATTTCTTTTCATTTTAGTCGTGAAGGAGCATTTACCTCTTCCTACTGTTGACGCATATCCTTGTGACTTTATGTCACCGTACCGTGTTAGCATTTATTTTATTTAGTTGATTAGTATCAAACTCTGGGCTTGATGGAAAACTTTGTAAATTGTTCATTACGGGATAAATTCCGAGAGAAATGTCAAGTTTGGATTTAGGCAACACGTTTTGAGTCACAATGCTTTATAACATTTAACTAACCGCTGAAAGAAAACTATTACTGTAGTGTTAATTTCCTGTTCTTCCTAGTTTTCACTTATTCGTAGTATCGATAGCGGTGACTACCGTGGCCATAAGAGGACATCTGAGATGTAGAGTTGTCGTGTTTGAATAACTCGGTATCTCGCCAAAAAGTTGATTTTTGTCGAGTTGCCGACTTACGTTAACTTTACATCTCGGTAAAATTTGACAAATTGTCGAGATGTCAAGTTTCACTTAACTCGGTATCTCACCAAAAAGTTGATTTTTGTCGAGTTGCTGACATACTTTATCTTTACATCTCGGTAAAATTTGATAAATCGTCGTGATGCCGTGTTTCATGAAACTAGGCAACTCGCCAAAAATTAGACTTTTGTCGAGATACCGACTTACGCAAACTCTACATCTCGGAAAAATTTCTCAAATCGTCGCAATGTCGTGTTTCGTGTAACTCGGTAACTCGACAAAATTCTGATTTTTGTCGAGATGCCGACTTACGCAAACTCGACACCACAGTAAAATTTGTCAAATTGTCGAGTTGTCGTGTTTCACCCAAATCGGTCTTTTACGGTAGCTTTGAATGTACATTTGGGATAGTATTTGACATTATGGAATAGCATGGCAAAATTACAAACGTTTCTTTTTGTAGATTTGTCACCTGTTATACCACGCATAGCCACAGGAAAGGACTAGGGGTTTGGCATATGTCCGATGGCAACTTCCCCTATTTTTCTTTAAATTCAAAATTTATTCGGTACTTCGAATTTTTGGAGATAATATTAGCGTGAGCCAATGTTTCATTGGCTTATGCATAAAGCTGTTTCATCATGCGTTTCAATTAGGGACAGATCTAGGAAAGTCGGAAGGGTTCCTGACCCTTCATTTCTGGTAAGGAAAAATTGTATACATTTGTTTTCTGAATGAAACTAAATGGAAATTTTATAAATCAACAATTAATGACTCCACCTTTCCCAATAAGAATTTGTTTGACAAAACGCATCTTGAGAAGGAATTATGTCCTCTGTAAAATCTGTTCATTTGGAGTCATTTTCGACTACCATTAGTAGCGCAGGTACGTTGAAGGCAGTGGTGGATCCAGGACTCGTTTTTAAGGGCCGTGTAAAGTATGGGAGTGATGTAGCCAAACTCAGACTAACAATTTGTCGCATGGCGCAGGGAGTTGTGGATGGATAATGGTAGGGGTTACTTGTGACTGAGTACAATAATACCTTCAAGCTGGTCTACATTAGCTAATTATGCGGGACAAACATCCGTGAGCGCTGAAGAGTGCGGGCAAATTGCGCCGGAAAAACATTTAGTAATCCAAAATCTGATGCATTTCTTGAAAGCTGTTTCTAATACGAAAAAAGTAGCCTACTTAGGGGTGGATCCAGAACTTAAAAAAAGCTGGGCTAAGTCCGTGAGGTGAACTTGAGACCTACAAGCGTCAAATGTAGGAATCCCCCCCCCCCCCAAAAAAGGTGAAGGTTGGGGAAACCTCTGAAATTAGACCTTCTGTTAAATGGTATTTCCTGGCATCTGGCAGTCAAGATAAATACACAAGCAAACGTCATTTCTGTGCATCACCCGTGCTATGAAGAGCTACCACTGCAATTCTGGAATAGGCTAACCAACAACTTACGATGGCTAGGTTCAGGGGCGTAACTCAAGGGGGGTGCCTCTCACCTCCACTCGCAAAAATGTGACTCTGGCAGGGCAAAAAGTATATATTTCGCTGGGCAAAACTGTGAAATGAAAAAATAAAAAATAAAAAATTATATGTTAAAGTATTATGACAAAAGTGTTAATATTTTTCTGAGAGTTTGATAATAAGTTTCGAACTAAAATAAAACAATGGAAAAGAAATAAACGTAATTTTTATGGCCAAAATGAGCGACCCTCCCCCTCCTCGCATCAGTTAAAAAACTGGTTATTTATTTAGGTCTATATTATACAAAAATCTGGTTTTCATAGCCTAGTGTTAATGAATCATACATGCATATCACCATTACCATGTATATATATATATATAAAGATTAAAGTAAAGATTAAGTATACCTATACTATGCTATGATGCTCTCGACTGTGAAATACATGCAATGTTCAGTTCTGTTCTTTGTGTGGCATGGCTGCCGACAAAGTAAAATATGAATCCACAGTATTCAGTGACAGAATCAGCGTTTATTTATCTTTCTTTTTACAACATGAAGTCACAGGGCACTGACTCAAGGCAAAAACACCTTCACCCCCATAAATCCTATTGAGTTACGCCTCTGACTAGGTTACCGGTAACGTGGTCAGGACAGGGGTTAGGAGTCCTCGATTTTTGGAAATAAAACACTGTAAGACGCGACTTTGTTGCATTAGTAGCAAATATCATTTCTGTTCATCATCGGGTAACCCTCCAAATGTTCGAGAAATCTATTTGAGCAATAAAGAATGTGGGATAAACATCCTTCTGAGAGCTATAAAGTGTAAAAATATACACAATTTTAACTTTGCCCTGAAAATTCTAGGGGTCTCCGCCCTTATGCGCACCTGTGGATCCGCCACTGAAATGGGACTTGGATGCCCGCGCCCAATAGATTCTCCACCAGGGCTTTAAAGATGCATCAAACACTGCGTTTAGTGTATGTATACATCTGTGTAGGAGCGTTTGGTGAAATACCTTCTCCAAAGTCAGATATACATATGCGTGGCTAGGAGATTTTACTTGAGCGTTCTTATGTTGAAATTACAAAACTAAGCCGTTCGAGCAGGGCTTGCCGTCCTGGAACCCTTCCGTCATAAGGCCCTTGACGAAAAAGTCTCGTGGAAGACCAGTGATGACCAAAGTAGCTTTAGGTACTTACATGACTTGTGGACGTAAATAATTACACCATACTATCTTAAAATCATGGCATCGGATGCGTACTCAATAGCGTGGTTTTTAATTCCCGAGACAGCCTGGCGGGAACATGGTCGGAAACTGGTCAGTAACAAGACATTGAGAAATAACTCAAGACAAGGTGGGTACCAACATGCTTGTATATTACGTATGACCTCCTCGGCTCCCTCGAGGTAGACCAACGAAAATCTTGTACAGCAGAATGAACAGAGAAGAAAACTCAAGAAATAATTTGCATAACAAAACATGACAGAAATAGCTGACTACTTTAATCAACATAATAAAACATAGCATGAATAATGAGCATTGCATGATCTTCAACCTTTACTTTAACAGAAGAGGACAATTTGAGTATTACTGTTCATAACAGGCTTTGGCTGATCTTGGTGGGATTCCAGGGTATCTGGAATCCCCCCTTTCTTCCCGCCCTAAAGTTACACCATGTTTGGTCAGAAAAATGTGTTACAAATTAAGCTCCCGGGTGCCTCGAAATCCCGTGCCTTGTGCTCATCATCCGGGAATCTGCCTCACTTTAAACATATTAAAGGTCTCAAAAAATTAGATGTAGGCAAATACTACGCATATACTCCCTGGAAACGTTTCCGGCAGGCTGGGAGGCAGGCTTATTTTGGAAAAACATTCTTGGTAAATTAGGCCTTACTGTCGGGGACGCTCTGATTAGTGCCCCATAGGCTACTAACCAAAAAGCCTGTTCAGATCTGATATAAAGACAGGGGCACCATTGAATTTATTACCCAAATAATGTTAGTCGAATGTAGGCCTACCCCCCCCCCCAATCAGAATTTGTGGATGGGACACAACAAAGACATCCCAGAAATCTGTTATAAGGGATGGTACGTTTAAATTCGATCTTTTTAGATGGAGCCTAGTGAAAGTACACTGGGGATTTTTACCTTTGGTTTTGTTTTGAACATCATGCAAACCTTCTTTTTGGTCTAAAATATCCTGTAATCCCCAGATTCTCAACTTTTTTCTATCCACGGCCCCGTTGTGATAAATGGAAATATTTAGAGGACCCCAGACAGTGATTGCCGGCATGGGGGAGGGGTATAAGGGGGATGAAATTTTTTGAATAGTTGAGAGTGCTAAGATGCAAACTGGTGCATTATTATGTGACTTTTGAATCAAATTTATGCTCAAGAACTAATTTAATTTAGAAATGCTGTTTTCCTGGGCTTCAAATGCAGTTTTCCTAGGCCTACAAGTATTTCTAGGCAAACTTGGAAATTCTTACTTTCAAATAATAATATCCAAGTATGCATAGCACAATTTGATTTTGATGAAAATATATTTCCCATTAAATTTTAATTTGAAAACGATGAGTTGTCAGATACAAACTGGCTGGTTCTGCATGAGGTCAGGAAAATATGGGTTTTTCTTTGTTGGAGATGGCTGCAAATGACACTGTTTTTTTTTTGTCAAATTCAAGAAAAGTTGTAACTGTACAACTGCCTTTCATCTTTGTTAAATCCTTTCATCTTTGTTAAATCGAAATGAAAAGTCTTAAGTGTATATAGTCTTGGAAATACCAAAGAAGGCTGCTATTGGAATTCAGTCCTCATTCAGTGCATTGCTCAATAGCTTCCTCATGAGTCTGTAATCAAGTCTTTATTTAACTACATCTCTTGTTCCATTGTTCACGAACCGCTTCGGCTTTTGCGGACCCTTATTTTGTGACGGACCCCCAGCGGACCCCTTTGCCCTCACGGACCCCCAAATAAATTTCACGGACCCCCTAGGGGTCGGCGGACCCCAGGTTGAGTAACATGACTATAATAACCAAAATTACGCAAGCTTCAAAACGGCGGTAAGTAAGCTTTCATTGATTTGTGCTGAGTTACCAGATTCATATATATATATATATATATATATATATATATATATCTCACTTACAGGCTACTCGGGGATTTCTGTGAAAATGTGTGGAAGTGGGAAAAAATGGCAATTAAATCAAAAAGTACGGTGTGAAAAAGTAAGTCAATACGCGCATGTCTAAAAAATTGGGTATAGTCCCCTCATTCCCCCTAAATTTCTTCCTATGATTATGCTAGTTTCGGGTTCAACCTACAAACTATGGACCATTTGCATGAATTTCTGTCATGCCTAAATACAGTGGCGCCGCCAGAATTTGGTGTTTGGGAGCCCCACATTTGATGTCGTAATGCCACCTCAGTTACCCCCCAGTCTGCACAAATTGCACCTTTTTTAGTCCTTGCGTTTGTATACAGCAGTGAGGATCCTTCCTTTGCCTCTACATAAAGGTGCCTTCCTGGTAAGGGGAAGGGGTGCCTTCCCCTTTGTGAAATTTTATTAAGTTTGCTTAGATGAAATATGGTGCTATCTTTGTGATATTTTTGGAACTGATCATATATTGCTAGAAAATGTCCATAATTTAGTGAATTCTAATTTTTGGTTTGTTGAAGGAGAGAGCATATTTTTTAAGGGAAGGGTATGTTGTCAACAAAGCTCCTGAAACCCGTTTGGCTAATGTGCTGCCTTCTATTCGGGGAAAGCTTTTACCCAAAAATACATGCGTGGAGTCCACACAAACATTCTTGGACTATTACGAAAATTTTCCTTCCCTTCATTGTGCATTTTAAAAGGGAATCTTAGGCTGGCAGATACCTGTAGGCTTCTTGGAAGCTCTGGATTAATTATGTAAAATGAGGCAATGACATAATGCTTATTACCTGACATTCAAATGATAATATAGGGTATAACGGAAAGCACTTTACAACTATCGTATTTTTACTGATTCTGAACGAAAATCCAGACAAACAGCTTCCAGCAAAAGGGGAATGGGAGAGAGGGAGAGTATACATGCAGTGATATAAGACCTCCCTGATAATTAAGCATAGCAAAAAGGGCGAAGGACTAAAAAGCACGCTTCAGAATGCCTTTTCGTCGTAAGTGTATTAACATTCACCATCTATACAGATAATGGCTCCGCGCGAAGCGCTCGGCAAAATTTTTGAAAAATTTATAACGGCAAATATGTACTTTCAACCTTCTACATCATGCTACAAATTGAATTGAAAGATCCCATATTGATACGAGGCACCTACAAATGTTTGGAGATGTATCTCTGCATGTGTTTCGGAAAGTGCTGTAATCAGAATAGTTTCAATTATTATTACCTTGATAATGGTCATAAGATGGAGTGCAAACAGTGACAAATGCGCGCGAAGTGCGCCGAATTTTTTCATTAAATAACATTTCCATGACAAAGACCTGCATTCAAGCTCTGTATCGAGAAACTTTCAATTGCCCAACAAACCTACATGGCACTCAAAAAGCCAGTCTTTTACCTGGTAATTCGTTTACTTAATAGCTTTTAACTGTTGAACAACATTGGGGTAAGTTTTGAAGCGCGCGGAGCCCCCAAAATTTTGATTGTTTGCGAAGGATTTGAGAAAATTCTGATAGTTTGAGAAACATTTGTGATAGAAAAGAATTACAATAGATTCATCACTCGGTCAAAGGCACACCTCTCCCTACCCCCTACAGAAATTTATCGCTTTAACGCCTTTTGAGGTCATTTTAAAAAATTCAGAATTTTTTTCAGGAATCGATTGGGGGCAAAGAGATGTTTTGAATACGTTTTTTCAGACAATTTTGCTAATCTTTTGCCATTTTTCTCTCCTTTTTTCTCTATTTTCTCTTCTTTTCTCCTTTCAGGTTTTTGCATCCCTGGGAGTTCCCTACCCCATTATAAATCGACGTCTAACAGACTCTACTCAACCACCCTGTGGTGTATATTTTTCAAATGTATCAGTTTTTAAGCATAAGTTTCTAGAACAAAGTGAATAGTGTGTACATGCAAATTTTAAGGCCCGGGAGGTGCCATATTGACAGGCTGTTTGTCTAAATTTGGCTATGAACAACTTGGTCAAATTGACATTTTGGGGGGTCTGTTACTGTGTACTCTCAAGATACTGGTTAAATAATTCATTTTAATTCCCGCCATTTGAAAAATATCATAGAGAGACGCCCTCCGGTTCCCCACCAAGGCGATTCCTCCTGGAACAACAAAAGGCCTGCATGAGGTTCAGGTGGACCCTATACGTCGGGAGAGAAGCCCCTACGCCCCGCATTGGGCCACTGGAACCTGAAAGCCACGCGTAATAAAACCCAGAATTTGCGCCTAAATTGCCCCTACTTTCGAAAGAGAATCATTGTCCCAGAAAGTTTCAACAAACGTCTGACACTTGTTCCAAGTCTGGAGCCAACACTCCTTCAAAAATCCCAGAATGGTTTCTGAGCCAGAGTCAAGGGCCTTGCATAACGTTTGTTATAGGCCCACACCACATTAAGTAGCGCATTCCGCTTGAAAATGTGTGAGAGGTGTGACAATTTTGACCTGGCACACCCTGCTTGGAGGCTACCATCAATTGCACTCAATCTGTTCAACATGAAGTATACCTAGAAAAGAGACAATACTAAAGCGATTGGCTCAAGCCAAAAATATAACATTGAAGAAACTCTTGTTACAGGTTATGTTTTCCTTTGTTTTACCAGGGAACTGAACAGCTCACTGGTCTAACATTGCATAAGTTGTATAAGATAGATGAAATCTGCTGGGACATTTGCTTTTTAAACCTTTTTGGTCTCAATTTACCCCGCGATTGGATCGCCTCGCCAACCGGGTTTGTCTGTGGGCTGCTTTGAAGGACACAGACTATGGTTTTTCAGTGGCGGCCAGCGGGGCGAACCAAGGCAATGTGACTCCAGACGTATGGATGCTAGAGTGTAAGGGGGAAGGACCCACTCACACTCCCCTGGATCTGTCCATGATACAAACAGGGAGCTTTTATCCGAATAACAAGTTGTGATTCGAATAACAACTCCCTGATCCAAATGCGTGATAAAAAGCCATATAGAAAATAAATGTGAATTATTGGCTCACTTCGGGATTTGCCCAACGATTTGATGCGGGGAGGGGTGGGGGGTTAATTAATTTATTCCAAGAAAAATAAGGGAGCAAAGACTGAACACATATCAACGTACCCTACCTCCACCCACATTTTGCAATGCTTGCTATATAAGACGATCACTCTAAAAAAGAAATGTCTCTAGTGTTTTTCATGCTATTTGATAACAATAACTAACATCCCGTATATGCATTCAAAGCCACCGTAAAAAAGACCGAGCCTCATGTAACACGACATAACGACAATTTGACATTTTTTTCCGAAATGTACAGTTTGCAAAAGACGGTATCTCGACAAAAATCAAAATTTGTCGAGTTACCGAGATTCACGAAACACATCACGACAATTTGCAAAATTTTACCGTGATGCCGAGTTTGCATAAGTCGTTATCTCGAAAATAACCAAAATTTTGTCGAGTTACCGAATTTTACGAAACACGACATCTCGACAAAAGTCTAATTTTTGGCGAGTTGCCTAGTTTCATGAAACACGGCATCACGACAATTTATCAAATTTTACCGAGATGTAAAGATAAAGTATGTCAGCAACTCGACAAAAATCAACTTTTTGGTGAGATACCGAGTTAAGTGAAACTTGACATCTCGACAATTTGTCAAATTTTACCGAGATGTAAAGTTAACGTATGTCGGCAACTCGACAAAAATCAACTTTTTGGCGAGATACCTAGTTATATGAAACTTGACGTCTCGACAATTTGTCAAATTTTACCGAGATGTAAAGTTAAAGTAAGTCGGCATCTCGACAAAAATCAAATTTTTGGCGAGATACCGAGTTATTCCAAGACGACAACTCTACATCTCGGATGTCCCCTTACGGCCACGGTAGGTGACAGGTAAATAGACCTTATGCCAAATAAGAGACCGTGAAGCATCATGGGAAGGAAAGTTCCGATCCGGCTACGTGTGTGGCGCGAAGTACAACCACAGGGTGACAAAAAGTTTGACATTACGCAATATGCATGTTAGTTGAGTCGATCAGTGCAACAACGTTACAATTTCCGACGTTCACGATTATTAATCAGCGCCATGGTACGTGACAAATGTGCAGTTTTTGGTTGTAGTAATGATCGAA
>WURT03220524.1:0-12588 GCA_009936505.3 Holothuria glaberrima
GATCAGCCAGATTTGTATATTTTGTGTTTCTGATATATTTCAGCAATAAAATAAACCACATTAGGCACTGTATTACACAGGCTCTTTAAATAATATTTAAATAAAATTTCTTTGAAAATCAGTATCTTCCAAAGGAAATAATACTGTGATGTGGTTTTCAGGACTATTAAAGAAAATTTTTTGAACACATTCTTTGGAAAACATCAAATGAGTCATCAGAATGTACTATTGAAAGGTTTCCTCGAACTCACTAGAAATTTATTATTGCACACCTTTTGTTCCTGACGTAGCATTTCCTGTTCACATTGCAATGTGCAGACGAATTGGTTCTAGTATATATATCTTTGATATCAGCATCAAATCTCTTTCTTTAAAATGCAGTATTCGGGTGGAAAATTAAAAGATACGAATGCTTTGACCCAAAAATGAATGTAACTTCCATAGATAACCGTGGAAACACTCTGCTAAAAGACTTTATTGTGACTTTTGGGTTACTCAAATTTGAAAAACACCCAGGTACAAAACAATCAGAGTTCTGTTTATTTCTATGTTACCTATGCATTCATTTGATTGGTGTACTATAGTGGCACCTCTCATATATGCATTTGTTAACAACGTAATTATTCATGAGTGGAAAGACTGACAAACGATGTGTTTTCAGAAGTTGCTGTGATCTGTCTACTGAAGATGAAGTTGATCTGTGTATGTCAGAATGTGAAGTGAACAAGCCTGGCATTGTACTAAAGCCTCATGACATTTTGAAGCCAAGTTTAAGAGAGAGAGAGACATTTAGTCTTTATCTTAGTGTATTCTTACATACAGTAGTCTTCAATACAAACATGTACAAATAAAATTATATTGTTCTACATCTGTGTATCTGTTGTCTGTGACTGCAATATTCACTCACTTGGAGATCCTGGGAACAGGAAAAGTGCTCAGTTTAATTTCATTTCTCAGACCAGTTAGTAAATATGTGCATTATTCTAGGAAGATTACTGTAAAGGGAAAATGCAGTCCCACCCCCTCCCAATTTGAATTTATGTTCCCAGTCACACAAGTGCAGGAACAACTACTATCAATCTTGTAACAATATTTTTGTTACTTGTTCCTTAGATTTATGCGGAATAACTCCTTGGTTTACCTGCAATATTCAGTGATTCTATACAGGAACATTAAATACTTGTGAGAGAAAGAAGAGTAGATCTATAAGATTTAGCAAATTTTTGAAAATGTATGGGGGTAACTGCCTTCTCCCAAGCACCTTGGAATTTACTCACATACCACAAGTATTCATAAACAAACATCTATATTAGGGGTAGTGTTGTCATGGGTTTATTCTGTACATTGACCTCATCAGCTAATCCAGGATTGTTTGGTAAAGGATCCATCTCTTTGCTGCAGAAATTTTTGGAATATTTGCCCATAAGATATTTCAATGCAGTTTCCCACTTTTTTGTATTGGATTTTTCAGTGCTTATATTTTTGTAACAGTTTGAAGACAGTCGACATGATTTTGATGTTTGAAACAGAATGTTTTTTTCCTTCAATTCCTTCTGGCAAGACCCTTCCACTTCCTGTGGTGTCTTACTGTACATACTTGCTGTACAAAAGCAAAACTTGAGTGTTTCCTGAACAACTCTGATGACTACAGTATGTAGTATGTGCCCCTGCTGGTGTGGTACTTTTCAAGATGTGGAAAGTTTATTGGTACAGTTATGTGTTGTTTTTGCATCATTTACACCTTATTGAATATCATTTTTGAACAAACTGTAGAAAGGGGAAAGAAATAAAGCTACGTCAGAAATGAAAGGGCCAGATACAGTTTCCCCAATGTTACAGTTTGAATCTGTCAAATATCCTCTTTTGTTTTCTCAAGGGTGCCTCATGTTGTTTTGCCACATGTACATGTAACCAGTCCATGTACAGTACAGTGCAGCACAGTACAGTGCAGCACAGTACAGTACAGCACATTGCCCGCCCGGCGGAAGTGTGTTGCTCCTGTACCCACACTGACTGCACTTGTAATACCATCGTCCACAAACTTTCGCAAGAATTTGTTACAGCTAATTCTGTGCTTATGAGTATTCATATAATGAAACCAGTCAACAGTCAAGAGGTAGAATCAAATTGGGCTCATGAATGTAGCGAAAATTGGATGATCTCTGTCATTGTTTGCAGGTGTTAGAGTATGTACGTCAAAAGAGGAGTACATTATTTGACACCTGCTATCAAGGTAACACAGCACAACATAGTAGTGATCCAGGGGGTGGCAGCCCAAGGGGCAGCAGCCACAGATTCACTACACAGGCTACCCTGGACTGTGAACCCCTGAGAACCCATGATTAAGGTGATGTTTCAAAATGTGGTTGGGGACGACTGGAAACCACCTTGACACAGTGCAGTTGTGCCATTACAGTAAACTACTATTGGTACATTGTTGCTTGTACTCTGCTGAGTTTTGATATAAACTTGTAAAGTATGCATTAGAAGTGAATGATTTACAGGGATTGTAAGATATCGCACATTCCATCTTCCTCATCCAGTGAGGTTCATTACCAGTTTGCTTATTGTCTTTGGTACTTGAGTAGCGGAGTTGTGATTCTAACTGGTAGGTAATGGACTGGTGTACTTTGGAGCAGTTTTTCATGCTGGTCAAGTACAGTATAAATGACACAGCTCATTAGGTAGAAATTGCATTAGACATGTGCTATCAAAAGCTAATTCCTGTTTATTAAAGTGGTTATGTAGTCGTCTATAAACCTTACTCTGAAATGTTACTTGAGGTGTCCCAGAATCAATCAATCAGCTCTTTTCATGCTTCAGAATTGTCATTAACCTATTTTGAATGACACAAATTATCTCAAAGCAATGGTAAAGTGAGGAGGTTATTTTAATTTAAAATTTAAAATTAATTAAGGAATAAATCACTTTTGACAGACTATTATTGGTGAATGAACCGTGGAGACTCCAAATTGCAAAATAAGGGATGAGGTGAAGCCGAGTCCATTATTTTGCTAAATTTGGAGTCAAGACGGTTTATGAGACAATAATAGTCCGACAAATGTGGTTTATTCCTATTCTACCACCGAAAATCTGTGAAAAAACTTCATTTTTATCAGCTTTTAGGTTTACTGACAGTGTGTTGTGGAATAACAGGTCAGTGTTTAACCAATCAGAATGCAGGATTCTCAATAACGGATGGCTAGAGGTGGTATAATTTAAAATATTTGTTGGTATTATTTATAGGGAGCTTGCATACCATACTTACATGAGGTGAGCTTGTTGCAAGGCAGCCTGCTGGAGGGGGCATACAAACCCATGTGTGTACTTAGGCACTGTGCGCCAAACGTATGCACACACACAGCTCAATATTCATTGTTTCAATTTACAGTACATTATTGAATGTGATTAGTACAGTGTACTCTACATACAAGCATGTATTACATATAACATTAATGAATTGCTGTCACAGATTTGAAGGAAGATAGGTCACAACAATGGTAATGGGAAAATGATACTGCATACAGTAATACATTAGCTGGAGATATGCAATCAACTTGATTTTATGGGAGGAAATATCTAGTATCTTATGTCCGTGACTGGATTATTGAATGTATATATTAAAGATATATCATCTTTAATAAGCAGGAAATTATAGCTACAAATAATGCATCAAAATATGTTAGTGATATGTAGGTCGAATGATAGAAAGCTGAGTAAGTAATATCCTTTTGTTAATTGTCCATAGCTTTATGAAGTGTATGGTTTATGTTTTGTGGGGTGTACTTTTTTTATTCATCATTTACAGTAACCACATCCTATCAAACTCCCGCAATTGCCTGGATCTTTTAGTGAAATTTGACCCCACCTTTTCCTTGTTACTGTAATTGTGCCCCAACGTTGTCCCTTTTTCTCTTCTAGATGACACTATATAACACAATCGTGTTGGTGTGTCGTAAAATCCCATCTGTAACTAACCTATCAAACTATTCACATGGCATTATTGACCTTGTATGATGCTCGTGGAATAAGCACATTAATTTATAAATTTGGTAATTTCTTGTGAAGAACCGATAGAAGATAGTCCAATGCTACACTATTAAAAATGCCGGCAGGGGTGTTAATTTCCTATTCACAATTGAACCTGTAGCCTATTTGATTAGAATACTTGTTGGGTGGGTGGGGGGGGGGGGGGGGAGGGAGGACCCAAATTGAATTAACTATGTATGAACAGCACAGTACTGTACTGTACATATACAGAATGCAAATCTCAACTGAGATTCGTACTGGACTGATTATTGGTATTCAATATCTGTATTGGCCGATATTCCCAATTTTTGTCCTTTTTGGTAACCTTGAATGCAGATGCTACCTATTACTTTCCTTGTCCTATGCTTCACAAAATGTTACATTTTTTTAGGATGTTTGATGGTTAGTCCCAACTTTTTACCTTGAAAATGACATTGTTTAATAGTATTAACGCCTAGTAGCAAATGGTTTAGTAAACAGCAAAGTTAATTTCTCAAACATGCAGTATCGGATCTGCATCAGCTGATATTAAGAATTAAAATATTGGTATCAGTTACTTTTAAGATTGGTACAACAGTGAACACTAGTTGAGACATTGGTTGAAAAACTGGGGAGGGACAATCCCTTTGACAATCCATGTGACAAGTTGCCATCTACAGTATATGGCAAGCTGCCATTCCTTATGGCAGTTGCGATCCTTACTAGGACTTGCTGGCCAGTGTTTGTCCTGAACTGAAATGTACTGAGTGACACTGTAATTACATTATATCTGTTACATATTCCATGTTACAAGGTGTGAACCTTGCAACTGTTTGTGACATAAAGAAGACTAAGATGTTCATTACAAACAAATTTCATGAATTATTAAAAGTTTTTTGCCCATTTCAGTAAGGTACTTTATGTAACAAAGAAAGTGTACTGCACAGGAGAGCTCTACATAGCAGGCTGTAAAGTATTTAGTTGTAGTAGCAAGGACTCAGTAACAGTTGAATCAGTTTGCTGTGTTCTCCTTGCATATCTGTATAATAAGTTGGAATGATGTAGTCTTAAAATTGCCAATTTTATGAGATCCAAAGATTACTGTAGGCTGTACAGTAGAATTCATCCACTTCAGTGAATTAACAGGGTAGTACTTCAAATATTGATTCAGTTTTATTGCTTCTTTTGCAGTATTGTGGAAAGTCAAGTACACTTTATCACTATGGTGCTATGCTGTACCTTTATGTGTCCTTAATAATGCACCTCATATTCTATAAATTTAAACTCTTTAAATAGTACTAGATAGGACGTAGGGATAAGATAATCGCGGGACTATTGAAAAGGGACCTTTTACAAAGCGTGTTTGTGTGTTGTTGACTGCATATTCAGGAGCAGTGGAGCATACACTGTACATAGCAGCTATGGAAAGATTGCCTTTAATGGATATTTGCAGTATATAATCAATTTTGTAGGGATGCTAAAAACTGATATTATTGATGTCAAATATTTCAGTTCCCACTTTGGGCAGATACCATATTTGAGGAATAGGTCTATTGTAAACAAAACCCAAGGCTATTATGCATTACTATGAAGTGTTGTTTCATTTAATTGCATATGAGATAAAATATTGAGACTCATATAACTTAACATTTGTTTGGAACATATTTTTAGTAATATTAGTTGGGCAGTATTGGCCATTTTATAGGAAAAATTTCGGGCTGGAGCTGCTGCTGCCTCAGCCAAGCTGCAGTCACTGCAACCATGCTTTGTTGCTATACACAGTAGCAGGATTAAATTACTGAAATTTGGATGGAATGAGAAAAGAGAAGAGGAAAAAGTAATGGAAAAATGCTCCCTCTCAAATAAGCATGCCCCCAGTTTAAAATTTTTAAAGGGGAAATTGCCTCATCCCAGTCATTTCCAATTCTCCCAACTTGGTTGAAGCCCCACCCATACTGTGTCTTTAGATTCTCTTTGTGCAGACACAAACAGTTCATTGCTTAAGGCCATTCTGCTGAGTAAATAAGGCCCTAATGTGTAATCAAAACACTCTGTGCATGCTGTGTAATGTGAGCAGCTCTGCATCTTCTGAATTTTGTAACTCTGATGTCAATCAAAGAGTAGTCACCAACTGAGATTTTTGCTTACCCCCAACTAAAAGTCATAATTGGGGTGATGCAAATCCCTCTTTAATATGCACTGTGCAATAAACAACTTTTTTTGGATGAAAATTAGCACCACAAGTAGCAGACCATAACTTTCAAACATTTGTGATTAGACAACAGATTGTGAACAAGCTATCAGATGCCTGTCTTTTTTTTTTTTCACTGGAATTTTGAAAGTCAGAAGAAAATATTTAATTTGACCTCATTGGAATGGCAATTGTGCACCAATAATGCAACTTAATGCATACAGTAATGTGTACTGTAGTTATGGTATGAAGAACTGGAGTTGACAATTCAACCCAAATAAACACTCCCCTTTTAGGAGAATCTCATGCCCCTGGGGTGTTTAGTAGTTAACACATCAAGTTATTAGCAAATTGCACCGAAGAGAAGTTGTTTGTTGCCACCTTTGATCCCCATTAACACATTGTAAAATGTGTTTTGTGAGCCAGGTCCATTGATTTGAGGATGAGTATGGGTGCAATGTGTAGTAAATTGTGTGAAGTGTAAAGGAATTATGACACAAGGGAACATTTTTCAAGTTTAATAGCACTTTCCTTCACTTTCACTTCATTCATGTTAAAATTTTTATAGCCCACAACTAAAATTTGTCTGGCTGCAACAGTGATATTAAACCTGACAATTGTAGAGGATGGTATAATAGGCTGCTCATACTGTACTAATACTTGTAACTGTAAATACATACTGTACACTCACAGTAATAATTTTTTATTTCATTGCGTAAACACAAAAAGTATCATGATGGTGAGCGTGCATTTTTTATATGAAATGAAAGTGCCTGTTTGCCAGGTACCATCTTTCTTGGTATTTGTTTTTTACAGGATTTAAGCAGATGACCTTCAAAGCTGCAGTACTTCTTATACTTTTATGAGCCTGTACAGTTATTGAGTAAACATTTTGTCCAGAGTAAACTTTTGTATATTACACAGTGAAGAAGTTGCAACAGAAATCGGCATGTAGCCTATAACAAAAGCATGTAGTGTGTATGAGGTGGGTGTTAGTGTATGTAGAAGAGTGGAATTGAATTACCAGTGATGCAGATGGCCCTGTGGTTACTTGAAGGTTGGGGTGGGAGTGGAATAGGGATTCAAGGGCAATATACCCCATATTTGGCATTTGTTCCTCTAAGCATAGTCCATACCTTGAGGCCTAGGTGTAAAGAAGGAAGTATTTCGGCAGTCAGTTTCATCGATCTACATCACCCCTCATTACCTCTTATTTACTCTTATATAAATGGTTTAAGGCTTCTGAATTCATCATAACCAAATATATACAGAGTACTGTACATTAATTGTCTCATTTCCTTGTCTGTATGTTCAATGCACATGTCACAATTACTGTAGCACTGGCCAATCAATGACTAACACATTACAATAAAAATTCTCTGAGCAGCCAAGCAATGTGTAACAATGTTCTTATTGTACTCTTTTCAAGTTGACAGTCACTAGTAGTGAGTGCAGGTCAAAAATGTGGTATTGGGGGGTATAAACCAACATTCAGATGTCTTTACAATAAGATAGTAAAAGTTATATTTATTGTAAAGTATTGAACTGTCTTCCAGCTTCCTGTTCAGAGTGACCTCCATTGAATGTGAGATTTCTGTTTTTTTGTATGACACTAAACGACCATAGATGTGAGAAAAGCCCACAGTATATGGCTTATGTCAAATTACAACTTAACGCAGAGTGGCCAATTAACTCGACAATTAACATCAAATTTGGTTTCTTTTTAAAAGCCAGTTGAGATGGAAAAATCATGCATTGCTCTGGGAAAAAATCCAACCTTACTTTGACCCGGCTGGGGATCGAAGCCTGAACCTATGGGTTGCCAAGCTTCATTGCTTCAAATGCCACTGCCTTTATTTACTTGGCCACAGGATTGGTCATACTCTCTTAACATAGTATGCAAATTTAAATTGCAACGTATTTTGCATTCAATTACTGGGAGGAGAACAGCTGTCTACTTTACAATTGGTTATAATCAAACAGACATACTGTACGTGTAGGGACAAATACCAGTCAGGACTTCTCGGCTCGTCTATTTCTCCCCTGGACTGTGCTACAGCTTAAGTATAGTACTGTAAGTGGACCTTACAATAGGTGGTAATGCTGTATTGGTATGAGAACTTCTTGGGAAGGAATGGCCCTTTGGATCACACTATAGCTATGGGACAATCTTACCACACTGAGACACCAAAGCAGATCTCAAGTTGAGAGACACAAGGATGAGTTGTAACTAGCCTATAGATATAGGACCACTTAGTTGTGTGTATAAAGTGACAGATGATCAGACACTCTGCACAAGGGTTGGGGGATATACCATACAATATACATCGATATATCATCGCTAAAAGTCCATATCGTGATATGAGATATGGATGCTCCTTATTACGATATGAAGGTATAAAAAAAAATTAAACGTGGTTCAAAACGTGTCTCTTTGTCTTTGAATCCTATTTTCTTTACTCTGCGTATTCCACAATCCAATCATTCAAACTTTTGCCCTTCTTTCTCAATAAAATAAACATAAACTTGTTTTTAATTTGATGAAGAAAAACAGTCATAAAAGTTCAGCTGAAGCCCCTCCTCCCTCTCCATCTTGCCCTGCTTCAAGCCCTGCTTCAAGCAAGATGTGTTTGTTAGTGTATGGCTGTTTGGAGAGTCTTATTTACTTCTCATTACCTCCTATCATATTGTCTGCAATAACCATCTGGCAAAAACCAATAGCATTGCGGTAACCCATACCAATGGGGTGCAGTATGACCAAATTTCTTTTAGCATTTTTCTTGTGTTTTCTAGTGTTATTTGTTTTCAAACTCTTTACTCAATGTTAAATTCCAATATCGAAGAGTTTTTCTTGATGAGTATAGGTATAGTTCACAAGTATCAGATGATAAACAGTATGAATATTGAAACTTTTTTACCAGAATAATATGGATGCTGTGAAGTATCTTTGCTTAAGTATTCATTCCCACTCTCAGACTAGGGTCATGAACACCCCATCCAAATATTAGGTTTCCTAGCAACTTACTTCCGGAGAAGTTTGGCTTTCCCTGGGAGCTGCCACTATGTGGCATCTCGATTTCCTGAACATACTGTATACCTATGACATTTTAGCATTTCTCTTCAAATGTTCACATAGTTTGTTAAAGCAGGGAGATGTAAATTAGATTCACAGCTCTCTGGTTATAGTATAAAGGGATTTACCAGAGACAAAACTCAATGACTTCAAAAAATGCAGAAAATTGATCTCTTTTAGGAGGTGAAAATGGCATCTTAATAGCTTGTAGCATTTGTAAGATACTAATTTTCAAAGTAATGTAATTTTTCACAAGAAAAAGTGCATTATGGGAAATCTGTGATGTCATTGAGGCACATTAATTTGACATAGTATTGAATATCGTTATGATATTGATGCAGCTGTAGGGAATATTTAGCAACTTTGTTTGGTATGCCCTACATATGGTGTAGATTTATGCTAAACCTACATAAGATATTCAAACATTCCAACAGTATCAAATTTCAAGGACAAACAGGATGTTCAGTTATAAAGAAAAAAGGAATCCGAGGCAATGTGCCCACTTTACATAACATTCTGTGACCGTGATGAGAACTGGAGGTAATTTTTGACAAAACTAAGCAGTCTTTATGAGATATCTTGAGTTAGGAAAAGAGTATTGCTACAGGGTTTGGAGGGTATTAACTGAAATTTTTTTGTCTCTTTTTCACATAATACCTTCGTGAAAACCCACTGGAATATACCTTTAATAGTAGTCTTTCTGTGTGTGACCCTTGGGTACTGACCTGGATATTGACTGGATCTTTTGAGGATTTGCCTTCTCGGAAATGTAGTAATGTCACATAGCATGATGGGGAACAACAATCTGAGGAATGGTTTCAATGCCAACTACAATACAAGGTGGTTCCTGGTATAACTGTATCCCAAGAGGATACTCTGCTACAAAAGTCACTTTTCTAAAAACGTTGATAAGAAAGAGAAATTGCATCAATATCTTTAAAGATGGATTTGCATCACCCCAAGTATGACTTTCAGTTGGGGGTAAGCAAAAGTCTCAGTTGGTGACTACTCTTTGATTGACATCAGAGTTACAAAATTCAAAAGATGCAAAGGAGCCCATATTACACATCATGCACAGAGAATGTTTTGATTACACATTAGGGCCTTGTATATTCACAAGGATATGGCAATAAAACCGTGTTTGTGTCTGCACAAAGAAGAAGCTAAAGACAATTATGGGTGGGGCTAGAACTAACTTAGTGGAGAGAATTGGATCTGTCTGGGATGAGACAATTTTCCCTTTAAAGGGAGACAGCAGGCACACTAAGTTTACATGTGTGGTAATGTAGATACTTTTGTTTGTATAGAACTGGACAAAGAACAACTTCAAATAAACTTCCAAACATATCCTCTCAGGCTTTAAAAAATTTAAGTTGATTAAGTTGAAAATTTAAATTTTCTGTTGTCTACAGAATATCCACAGCTAATTAATTATTCCAAATTCAGTAAATCTGGACATGTAGCTCCTGTCTGATTGTGTTATGCATGGTAGGAATCAGTAATTTAGCTTGCTTCTCGTGATCTCCCCAGTCCAGGGATTGGGATTCATGAAACAAGTGCGAGTTATTAAAAGTACACTAGTCAGGTTATGGATAGAGTGCCGTCTAGAGAGGCCTTCATTGCCAGTGATCATTTTGCAATATATGGTCTGTCCAATAGTACTAGTAGTGGTAGGTGAGGTGAGGAGGGCTCGTAGATTTACAAAACAGGTAAGGTTTAGGGAAACTTATCTTTCAATAAAGGGTGTAAACTCATATATTTATTCCAGCTGCTTTGCAAGCAGGGAATATGAGCTTACCCTCTTACCCCTGGAAATACAGTAATTGAAATTATGTGCATGCCACTGTACTTGCTTATTTTTGTTTAAATAATGGCTTGTCCTTCAACATTAATAAGGTTGTAACTGAATTTAACATCAGTGCTTATGTACAGTAATGTACCTTTTATTTTTGTGTGTCAGGTCATTTTGCCAGCAATGCACTGCCTTCTGCAGGAATACTGCCGTTTCTCCAAACCTTGGTCTGTAATGCTCAAAATCACTGCTATGAACAATCTTTACGTGGAGAGATGAGTGGAGAAATCAGCGACTTTCAGGATGCAGGGTAAGTGCCTTAGACCGAGATTTGAAAGCTGACGGAGTTTAGAAAATAAGTTACCTAACATCAGGATCTCTCAGGGTCTGGCACGGTGGTAAAATCAAACCTGAATTGAAAAATGTTACCCAAAGGTTAGTGAAATAAGGGTTGCCACTGATTCTTGCCAAAGCTGTCATCATTTGAGTGGTAAGAATGTTTTTCTCCCAAACATTCTTCTCAGACATAAGGCTGTGATGGTTAGTCCAAAACCAGAAACTAGTTTTTGCAGTGGCTAAAACCAGTTTTTATATCAAAATCGGTTTTCCAAAAAAGGGCATTGACCTTGCATATGTACCATGTAAGAGGTCTAGACACGTTAAGGAAATTTTGGGAAGTTTTATTAAAGTTACGATTGACGCTTTCCCATACATTTGTTTTCAAAGGGTAGCAGACTTTGGGGCGAAAAAAAAGGTGAAATGCATGGTAAAATAAAATTTTGGAACAGAAGTCAAACGACAATCGGTTTATGACCAGTTTTTTTCAACAACCAGTTTTTTGGTTGTGTGAAAGTTTCGACATCAAATCAAATCGAAACCGGTTTTGTGAACAGCCTTAACCTATCGCACAATGATTAGTGCCACTTTCTGTAATTGTTCATCAACAATAAAACAAAAGAGAAGGAAGCCAAGAAAGGACCCCACATGCAGACATTCAGCTTGCCACTATAAAAGAACTACTGGTGGCAGATCGGAATGGCGGGAGCTGATGGGAGCTGCTATACAGACTAGTAGAAAAACTTGTTCAAAAAGTTACCTCCATTTCATCACTGCACAATGCGTGTGAACTGCCACAGCCGTTTTATCAGGTCACCATTGGGTAGCTAAATAGGTGTCTCCTTTGGGAAAACGAATAAGAAGACAAACTATTCTCCTGGGCATTACAATATGCCCCAGAAAGGGAGCAGTAAACTCATTGCAAAGAATTCAAGATGAAGTCATGGCCCTGCTTGGAGTCTAGGCTGCAGCCTGCTGTTATGACTCCATTGCAAGAATTCAAGATGAAGTCATGACCCTGTTTAGAGTCTAGGCTGCCATTATGACTCCATTGCAAGAATTCAAGATGAAGTCATGACCCTGTTTGGAGTCTAGGCTGCAGCCTGCTGTCATGACTCCATTGCAAGAATTCAAGATGAAGTCATGACCCTGTTTAGAGTCTAGGCTGCCATTATGACTCCATTGCAA